>ML780881.1:722521-737872 GCA_009831015.1 Picea engelmannii | reverse complement strand
TTGATTTTTTATGGAATTCTTAAATTAATAAAAGTTAATATTTAAAATTGAATATATTGATTTTTAAAGGAGTTGATTATGTTGATTTTTGATGGAATTTTTAAATTAATAAAAGTTAATATTTAAAATTGAATATATTGATTTTTAAAGGAGTTGATTATGTTGATTTTTGATGGAATTCCTAAATTAATAAAAGTTAATATTTAAATTATTAATTATATCAATTCCTAAATTAATAAAAGTTAATATTTAAATTATTAATTATATCAACTGCTAAACCTCATGGAACTTCATTTTCACGGCACTTGCCAATTGAGCTGCCCCCCGGAGCTAATTATATTGATTATTAAAGGAGTTAACTAAGTTAATTTTTTAATAATTTGATTTATGTTAATTACATTGACAATTGACAATTTTTATAGGTGAATGAATTATATTGAGTTTATTGATTATGTTAATTATTAAATAAGTTGATTTATAATGATATTTTTATTATGTTAATTTTTAAATGATTTAGTTTATCTTGATAAAGTTGACCAGTTGAGTTCATAACAAAAATATTGTTGTAATACCTTTGAGCCTTGTTTTTAACTACTAGTATGTCTTGAAGATATATTTTGGGAACTTTGTAACCTGGAAAAAAATTCACTACATTAATTTTGTTTAAAACTTAAATATTATGTCAATTATGCTCATTATGATGCTTTGTTATAAGAGGAGACTTATCTATTTTGATATACTTTACTATGATGACTATTTTGACAATGTTGACTTATATGTTGATTATTGAATATATTAACTATGTTCATTAAGTTAACTTTTTTTTCTTTTTTATTATGTTAGTTATTATATCTGTCGCCCCGACATGGTATATAACATTCGATAATGTCGCTCAGCCTATTACTTCAACATTGACCATAAATTTTTTCCATCTTCTAAAGTTAAACTTTGTACTGTCGAATTTTTATATTTTTTAAAAATATTTGACATAAATGAAATGCAAGGTGTCGTGTTTGTTATAGATCAGTTGGCATCTTGGGGCTACAACAAGTAACAAGTGGCTAGCAGATAATACGTCAAGTGGGTTTTCCAAGTCCGACTATAATTATAATGAAAAATTTGTCCGTAAGAAAGCAAGCAGATAAATGAAATTTCAGGGACAACTAGAGCTCTACGGGTCCGCTTCCATCGCTCTTCGATCGAACCAAAACGTTTGGGCGGACGACTCAATCTCTTAAGTTGCATGACTTTTGCTAAATCAATCATCCACTGCAAACCATTTATGCCCGAAGCCGCATTTACATCAAATGATTTCAAGTTTTTGCCTTATCTAATGGTCTTGCAACAACTGCATATATTAGTCTTGCAACAGCGGGAGGTATTGTTGCCCAGCAGCCTTGTTGAAAATGTGTTTATTAAGTTGAACTTTTTTATTATGTTAATTATTGAAAATGTTAATTATGTGGAGTATGTTCATTGATGATAAAGTTGACTTATGTTGACTATATGGATTATATTTACTATAATTATGTTGATTTCTTAAGAGTCAATTATAAATATTGTCAAAGGAGTTTATATCCATTGATTATGTTGATAGAGTTAATTGTGTGGACTATTAAATTGGGGATTGATTATTGTTAATGAATAGAATTACGAATTGATTGTTTATGAATTGTGGGCACTCATAACAATAACATAGATTAAATAAGATTATATTTAATTAGATTTAGTTAATATCAATTAGAATTTAATATAGTTAATATATTTTATTAAGAATAAAACATCATAGTACAACAACATTTCACGAGAAATAAAAGAGGGTTACATTAGAATGCAACTTTCAATAAAGAATAAAGAAGATTATGCACAACTCCATGTTTAATCAGAAATAAAAGCATGTTTTGTTGCATTATGATCTTGAATAATATTGACTACCATTGATCTATAAGTTGAGTAATGCTAAATAATGTTCGCCAATGGTGATGAAATTGATTATTATTGATTTATGAACCAACTTATGTTGAGTCATGTTGACTTATGTTAACTAATATTGTTTTAGTTGAGTAGTGTTGATGAACGTTGATTAATATTAATTAATGTTGACTAAAATTACTATATTGTTTAATTTTGATTAGGTTTACTAATATCTAAAAATGTTTACTGATGTTATCTTGCATTTTGACTAATTATAACTATAATTATTATTATTTTGATTAAATATTTAGTTATAATAAGGTAGGTTTTATTAGGATTTATTAAAGGTAAGTAACAATGTAACATTTGACATGGAATCAAAGTGTTTTGTCACATTATGATGCTCATAAAAAATAAAATAAGGTTATGTTGCATTTTGATATTTCAATAAATAAAAGAGAGTTATGTTATGAGTAATGTTATCTTATGTTGATTGGTAGATGATCTATGTTGATTAATCATTAAGTTGATCACTAATGTTGATTAATGCTAGGTAAGTGGGGTAATGTTGAGTAATGTTGGCTAAGATGACTGCTATTGATTAATACTAACCTATTACATTGAATAAGTCAAATAATGTTAATTAATATTTATTAAGTTGAATAATGTCAACTTACAATAATAATGTTGATTGACTTTAACTAATGTTGAACAAGTTGACTAATGTTCACTTAGTTTACTAATGTTCATTAATGTTGACTATGCTAATTGTCCACTAAGTAAATACTAGAGTTGAGGGATGTTAACTAATGTTGATCTAGGTGGATATCGAAGGCCACCCACCTGTTCCAAATTTCAACCAGTTCATCTAGATAGTTTTCAGTTCAACATGTTTCCCTGTAATGGGGACATTTCTTTGTAATTGTGGGTTATGCACTTACGAAGATGTATCGAAGCCCTACACAACATCTAGGTGGATATTGGTGGCCTCCCACCTATTCCAACTGGTTTATTTTGGGATTTTTCATGTTAGTACATCTTTTTGTACTTCCAGGGCCATTTTGGGGATCTAAACAATGTTTTATTGGCTTGCCATAGTCAAATTGTTGGTGGATTTTGATTGTAATCGAATAATGTATAGTTCTCGAAAATACCTTTCCAACGAGCTATCACACACCTAAAACAGAGATTGTATGAGGCCCACATGACTTTTGGCGCTTCATCTCCTAGGGTTAGGTTTTTGGACATCTAGGGTTTTGGCATTCATGTTGATCATAAAAAGGCCTTCAGAGCCTCATTATAATTATCTTTTTACAAATGATCATAGCCATCCCATCTCTTCTCAGAGATAAAGCTGTCACCATTCTAGTGAGTCTTGCACTCTACATTTTTATGGTATCTAAACATTTCTTTCATTAATAGAAATCATGTATTGTTGTATTTCTCTATTTCTGGAAATGTTTATGTGTCTTTCATTTCAATATCTCGGCTTTCATTTTGTTCTGAAAATAATCTAGATCAGTGGTATCAAAGAAGGACGCTCTTGATCTTTTTTCATTGCATGGTCTCCGACGAGATCCGAGTATAGCAAGTTGGGTCTCGAGCTTGTATCTCTTGAGGACAATCTCTCTTGCACGCCCAAGAAACCCTCTATGGTGGTAGAAAAGAAAAATGACAAAGCATAAGATTCTATTAGCATGTTGCTTGAGAAAGCTCTTGCGCGATAGAGGGACGAAATGATGGAGAATTTCTCCCACATCCTTCAATGTCTACCGATAGAAACATGCACATCTTCATCAAGCGACAACTTTGGAGGAACCTCTCCCTTTAAGGTACAAGTTAATTTTGATATTCCCGTATTTGAAGGTTATATAGATACAAATGCCTTATAAAAATGGTTGAATCTGCTCGAAGGTTATCTCTCTGTTCACAATTTTTTCGACAGGGAAAAGATCACCTTCTCACTCCTCAAGGATCTCCCATATGTCAAACATTGGTGGGAAACTTCATGGGAGAAACCTTCCACAGAGGAATATGGAATATATGCGGTCGATCCCACTTGGAATTTTTTGTGTGGATGTGGTTAAGGAATAATACTACCCTGTTGATAACTATGAAGACCAATACATGAGATGGACCACACTATGGCAAGAGAAGATCCAAACAGTGTTGGAGTTTGCAGATACTTTCCATACCTTGCGCACCAAGTTGGGTATCAAAGACTCTGAGTGACATCTGGTTCTGAAATACCGTGGGACTCTGCATATGTACATCCAAACCAAAATGGATTTCCTAAACATCTCATCATTGGGAGTTGCTTATCAATATGTTATCAAAATCGAGCAGAAATTTAGGCACCAAAACAAATGGGAGTTCGGGTCTGCGAATCCGCAACAACCAAAGCATGGAAAAGATGACCCTAACCAACAGCCTCTCGAAAACCAGTCCAAGAAACAGGAAAAAAAGGGTAAAGGAAAGATGAAGAATGACACTGGGAAGTGGTGCGACTTCCACAAAATACCCCGGCACAACACTAATGAGTGTCACTCGAAATAGTCATTGGTGGATGAGGTCAAAGACAAGGAGTTGAACCCTAATTCAGAATCTCATCCAGAAAATATTGAAAACAAATAGATCATCGACACAGACCCACTGCTACTGTCATGACCGCAACAATTCAACCATAAGAACAACTAGTATATCCTGAAGAGGGGGAGTGCCTCTTCCATTCTTAGATGTGGGTGAAGGGGACCCTGTCGTATTTCATTGTTGATAGAGGTAGCTAGAAGAAACTCATCTCAGTTGAGGTTGTCAAACAATTGGTGTTGTCGACAACACCACACCCGTAGCCATAAAACATCAGGTGGCTTCACTAGGGACGCGATCCCTGTTTCAGCCAGTAGTTCCTCCTGTCCTATGGAATTCTATCCCTTCAAGGATGAGGTAGTGTGTGATGTTTCCCCTCTTGATGTCTGTGATGTTGTTTTGGGCCAACCATATATGTGGAAACTTCATGTTGTTTATGAGTCTCAACCCCTAGTGTCATTATTACTCTAGGGAGTCAGCTCTACAAGATACCAGAGGTAGTGTCGACTAATGTTCCTCTAAAATAGTGTCGCAAGATAATCTCTCATTCTGAAAAATTCTTCCTCTTCAGAGTTTGTTCAAAGGATGCACAGAAGGTCACTGCAACTATTGCAGCCTCATCACCTTCTATCTAGCAGAAGCAGATTGCAGAAATTATTTCTTCAGCTACAATGGTGCCTACATAATGCCCCATCAAGCCCAGAGACAACAGGTTGGTGGAACAAATTAAACCCTGCCAACAACAGGTTCATGAAAACCTTCCACAAACCAAGCAGTGCAACTTCTCCAACAAGGAACACAACTCACCAATATTCAAATTCAGAAAACACTTTCCCCTCTTCCCCCGAAATTCAACGCAATGGATACCATAGCTTCCTAAGGGGGGAGGATTGATCCAGGTGAATATCAGTGGCTACCCACTTGTTCCAAATTCCAACTAGCGCATTTGGACAGTTTTCAGTTCAACATGTTTATGTGTAATGGGGACATTTATTTGTAATAATGGTTTATGCACTTATGGGGCTATCTTGAAGCCCTTCAAAACATAGGTGGATATTGTTGGCCGCCCACTATTCCAACTGGTGTATTTTGGAATTTTTCATGTCAGTACATCTTTTCATACTTATAGGGCCATTTTGGGGCTCTAAACAATGTTTTTTTGTCTTGCCACAATCAAATTGTAGATGAAGATAGATTTTGATGGCATAATGCGTAGTTCTCGAAAATACCTTTCTAGTGGGCTATCACACACCTAAAACGGAGAACGTATGCAAAAGTTACGACCTTGGGAAGTTAATGTGCAAACTTAGCTCAACGGGGCCCACATGAATTTTGGCACTTCATCTCCTAGGGTTAGTTTTTTTGTATGTCTAGGGTTTTGGCAATCATGTTTATCATAAAAAGACCTTCAAAGCCTCATTGTAACAATATTCTTGCTAATGAGCATAGCCATCATATCTCTTCTCAGAGATAAATCTGACACCATTCTAGTGAGTCTTCCACTCTATATTTTTACAGTCTTTGTACATTTATTTCATTAATAGAAATCATGTATTGTTGTAGTTCTCTTCTTCTGACAATATTTATGTGTATTTCATTGTAATATATCGGCTTTCATTTTGTTTTGAAAATAATATGGATAGGTGTTACCAAAGCAGGCTGCTCTTGATCATTTTTTAGTGCATGTCCCGACGAGGTACGAGTATAGAAAGTTAGGTCTTGATATTGTCTCTCCTGAGGACAATCACTTTCACATGCCCAAGAAACCCTCTATGGCAACATAAAATAAAAACGACAGAGAATAAGATTCTATTAACCTATTTCTTGAGCAAGCTCTGGCGCGATAGAGGGACGAAATGATGGAGAATTTTTCCCACATCCTTCAATGCCTGCTGATAGCAACATGTGCATCTTCATCAAGCGACCACTTTGGAGGAACCTCTCCCTTCAAGGTACAAGTTAATTTTGATATTGTCATGTTTGAAGGTTAGATAGATGCAGATGCCTTAGAAAAATGGTTGAATGTGCTCGAAGGTTATTTCTTTGTTCACAATTTTCCCGACAGGGAAAATATCACCTTTACACTCCTAAAGGCTCTCCCCCATGTCAAACATTGGTGGGAAAATTCCTAGGAGCAAAGTTCCATAGAGGAATATGGAATATATGGGGCTGAGCCCACTTGGGATTTTTTTTTTGGATGCGGTCACAGAACAATACTACCTTGTTGATAACTATGAGTACTAGTACATGAGATGGACCATACTATGACAAGAGAAGAGCCAAACAATGCTGATGTTCACAAATACTTTCCATACCTTACGCACCAAGCTGGGTATCAAAGACTCCAAGTGACATCTAGTTTTGAAATACTATGGGGCTCTGCATAAGTACATCCAAAACAAAATGGATTTCATAAACATCTCATCATTGGGAGCTACCTATCGATATGTTGTCAAAATCGAGTAGAAGTTTAGGTACCAGAAAAAATGGGAGTTCGGGTCTGTAAATTTGCAACAACCAAAGCATGGAAAAGATGACCCTAACCAACAACCTCCCGATAACCAGTCCAGGACACAAGAAAAGAAGGGTAAATGAAAGACAAACAATGACAGTGGGAAGTGGTGCAAATTCCACAAAATCCCCTGGCATAACACCGATGAGTGTCTCTCAAAACAATCATTGGTGGTCGAGGTCAAAGACAAGGAAACGAACCCTGATTCAGAATCTGATCTAGAAAATATTGAAAACAGACACATCATCGATTCATACCCCACTTCTACTTTCACAACCACAACAATTCAACCAGAAGAACCAGTGTATCATGAAGAGGGGGAGCACCTCTTCCATTCATAGATGTGGGTGAAGGGGACCCCGTTGCATTTCATTATTGATAGCAACAGCCAAAAGAACCTCATCTCAGTTGAGGTCATCAAATAGTTGGGGTTGTCGACAACACCACACCCACAACCATACAACATCAGGTGGTTTCACTAGGGAAGAGATCTTTGTGCCAGCCAACAATGTTGCATGTCCTATTTAATCCAACCCTTCAAGGATGAGGTAGTGTGTGATGTTTCCCCTCTTGATGTTTGTGATTTTTTTTTGGGTCAACCATATATGTGGAAAATTCATGTTGTTTATGAGTCTTGACCCCATAATGTCATTATTACTCTGGGGGGTCAGCTCTACAGGATACCAGAGGTAGTGTCGACTATTGTTCCACCAAAACAATGCCACAATGTAATCTCTAATACAACAAAACTCATCCTCTTCACAGTCTATTCAAAGGATGCACAAAAGGATACTATAACCACTACAACCTCAACACCTTTTATCCACTAGAAGCAGATTGCAAAAAATATTTCTTCACCTACGATGGTTCCTACACAATGCCCCGTCAATCCCAGATCAAGCAACACAACTTATCCAACAAGGCACACAGCTCACCATTATTCTGATTCAAAAGACGCTTTCCCATCTTCCCCAAGAACTCAACCCAATGGATACCATTTCTTCTTAAGGGGGGAGGATTGATCTAGGTGGATATTGGTGGCCACCCACCTGTTCCAAATTCCAACTGGCTCATCTGGACATTTTTCAATTCAACATGTTTCTCTATAATCGGGACATTTCTTTGTAATTATGGGTTCTGCACTTACGGGGTTGTCTTGAATCCCTACACAACATCCAGGTGGATATTGGTGGCCTCCCACCTATTCCAACTGGCTTATTTTGAAAGTTTTCATGTCAATACATCTTTTTGTACTTCTAGGGCCATTTTGCGGATCTAAACAATGTTTTATTGGCTTGACACAATCAAACTATAGACTATGTCAAATTTTGATGGCACAATGTGTAGTTCTCGAAAATACCTTTCCAACGGGCTATCACAGGCCTAAAACTAATGTCGTATGCAAAAGTTATGACCCTGAGAAGTTAATGTACTAACTTACCCCAATGGGGCCCACATGACTTTTGACGCTTCATCTCCTAGGATTAGGTTTTTGGATTTCTAGGGTTTTTCCATTCATGTTTATCATAAAAGGGCCTTCAGAGCCTCATTGTAATGATCTTCTTGCGAATGAGCATAGCTGTCACATCTCTTCTCTGAGATAAAGCTGCCACCATTCGAGTCTTGCACTCTGTATTTTTACAGTCTCTATACATTTATTTCATTAATAGAAATCATGCATTGTTGTATTTCTCTGTTTATGGCAATTGTTATGTGTATTTCATTATAATATCTCAGCTTTCATTTCGTTTCGAAAATAATCCGGATCAAATGTCATGTCACATTACTAATGACATTGTTAATTAAACTAGATTAAATATGATAAGAGTTAATTTATTTTAGTTATGATTAATTATGATTTATTAGTGTTTACTGGGGTTAGATAATCTTACCATGTCTGATAAAAATCATATATAATAAATACTCAGTAATGTTGAGTGAGGTTGAATGGGTTCACTAATTAGGTTGGTTATTTTTTTGCAATGTTCACTTATGATTAATAAGAATGACCAATGTTCATTATGCTTCCATGATGACTAAATTGATGAATGTTTCATATTACATTCTATGTGGACTAAGTTTATTAATATTTAGAAAGTTAACTAAAAGAGAATTATGTCTCATTTTGATGTTGGCCAATGACTAATATTGAATAATGTTGACATCTTTTGACTAAGTTTATAATATTAACTAATGACGATTGTTGACTAATTTTATTTATGTTGACAACTATTGACCAACTTTTGATTTTATTGATTAATGTTAATTTAAAATGGTTTTCTTATATTGACTAATATTGTCTAAGTTGATTACTACTAACTAATGTTAACTAAGTCTACTAATGTTGTCTAATGTTGAATAATATTGTATAAGTTGGATCATATTGAATAATGTTGACTAAGTCAAACAATGTTATCTAATGTTGATTAATTTAACTAATCTTAACTTATGTTGACTAAAGATTGTTCAACAAAACATGGTATTTCCATACTGGATGAACACCTTGAGAAATTTCTTACACAACCATATCAAAGATCAATACACCTATGTTTTATTTTATGTGGTTAAAACACTCAAAGAGGAAAACAAACCATGGCCCCACCCAACACAACCACTTGAGGGAATATATTATTGCAAAATAAAATATGGTACATAAGAGTGTCTCACAATTAATCTTTAGCAATTGACCCTCCATGCTCTTTAAATAGAGATCATAGACCAATTGAGTGTTAAGTCACATATCAATATAGCTAAATTAGTATTAAGGAGAATATGAATTGTCGAATCACTATATGTCTAGAACATATTGTGACCATCAAACTATATAACTATAATGCATACTAATGAATAGTAAAGAAACACACTTTACCTAAAGACACATTAGAACAAGTTGATCTTAACTAACTCCTAAGTGTCTAAATATCCTAACACCCCCCTTAAGAAAAACTTGGGATGGGATTGAAGGATTTACAAAAGTGATACAATCGGAAAATAAATGAGGTGTTAAATCATATCCCATCTTAATGACAACTTCCTAAACTCCTAACATTGATCAAATCTTGGAAAAAAATTCTTCTATAAGAGAATTTGTGAAAATTTCTGCAACTTGATCATATGTAGGGAAAAATAGCACTTCGAGAACACGATCTTGATTACGATTTTTGATGAAGTGCATGTAGAATTTTGTTAGCCTATGGCTTACCTTTACCAATAACTAAGTCTATATTGTCACCTATATTTGTATTATTCATTTAGGATATTAGTAATATATTCTCAAGTGATGATTAATGATTTAGTTAAGATTTCCTAGCCTAGTCATCATGCATGATTTTAGGATCTAGAGAGAATATCTCTATGAGGTGGCATCACCCATTGTACTACAAATATGTAATATTGAATTGAATACATAGAGTGTTGGCTAGTGAGCCTTTTCTGCCATGTTGTTGTTCTTATTTGTTTTATCAATTGGTATCAGAGCTTCTTTGTTCTTAAGGGCCTGCTAATCTTGAGAGCCATGGTGGTGATCCATGGAAGGTGAATTTGTTTGAAATATGCAATCGAAGGCCATGCGACGTCCAACATAATTTGCTGATCAAAATCCACACCCCAGGTGGTATGCAGAGAATGAAAAGAAGGACCCCACCTACCTGGTATGCGATATGAGCATAACAAATTATAGATCTACATTCTTTTTTGCGACACAATGGAACCAACGCACTCAGCCCATGCATCTACAATGGCAAATCGCATGACATCTACATCCTGAATCATGTCAATTTCAAGTAATAAATCACAGCCTGAATCATAGCTAAAATTGCATCCTAGAACTGGGCAAAACTAAATTTAAAATCTTGGTAAAACCCTTCTCTTCTTTTGTCAATTTGATTAGTCACTGTTTAGCTAACCTTGTGTGCTGGCGAGTTTTATGCACTTGATTCCATAACTGTTTGGGTTGTTGCGGTTAATACAACAAATATGCCAGGAGGATCTTAGATGAGTGCTCGATTTCACAAATCGATGTGGTAGTGATCTAATGGTTGTGCAGAGAAGAAGGCACATGATCTAGGAAACGGGTTTCTCTAGGGAAGGATGCAATGGGGATTTTATGTCAGTTGGCAATTTCTGGGACAGATCTAGACTTTTATGATGACATAGTGTAGCCGAACAAGTTCATGTGATCTGGTGCAACAATCCCTCTGCTAAAATCTATAGTCAATGATCCTCATTTTCAATATGAACTATAGAAAATCATTTGCGATATGAAATGTTTTCTCATATTTGCTAACAATATTTATTATAAATTGCTCAAATGGAGCCTCAAACATGATCTAAAGAAGATTGAGTAGATGCTTGCTGAATTTTGGATCTGTTTGTTTTTGGTATTTCACTTGGTGAGTTGTTTTCTCTCATCACTGGAAGATTTTGTGGCAGTCCCTTCCTTGTTACAACGTTTTACCTTGTCAATGATTTTCCACAAGCAGTTGGAGCAGCCCTGCCAAATGCAGAAATCAATGAACATGCAATCTAGTGTACTCCACGCAGATCTGATATATTTATTACTCGATTAGGTATACGCATTTGTGATCTAAAGTAAAAGAAAGGGCTATATTTTCCTGCAGATCCAATGCATTCAATTCATTCAACCTCTCGATTTCCTTTGGCAATTGACACTTAAACTGATTGTTATTCACTATCATAGCCATGGTGTTAAAAGGGTTTGTAGATTTCTTTTGGATTGTGCTGCTGCAAAATCTAGAGAGGACGTGCGACGATCTTCGTAAAAGAAAGGGCTATCTGTGAGAAAATTTGCACACCTGATGAGGAGTTTGATCTGTGCGCCTGCATGAGGAGACTTGCACCTGCATGAGGAGACCCGCACAATCCCAGAGTCGAGCAAAGAGCATCGAACACAGAGAAAGATTATTGATATACGATATCTTAGCAGATAATGGATGCGTCTAACTGGAAATTGCACGCTTTAAACAGTTTTGAAGCCAATCATACTAAGATGATCATGTAGTAAATTAAAATATAAGCCAGATTTTAGAGCGATTTGGTGTTCAAGCAAACACTCTTCTATCTTCATGCGATTTTATGTGGCTATTGTTGCGTTCTGGCGTGGCCAACGAGAAATCAAAGAAATTTACGAGAGTTTGCAGAGATCTGCGTGGATGTGTAAATGCATGGAGAAGTTCGCCCCAATCAATTATTGGAATTCGAGTTGCAGCAATTAGATCTGCTTCAATCGACCGCTGGCACAACAAAACGGTGGAAATGAAGGGAAGCTTGCACTCAGAAAACCCTCTTTTTATTGCGCAACAGAGGGCATATTAGAACAATAGAGGTGCATTGAAAGACATATGCACTCTCGCCGAATACAAAAGAAATCTCAACTATCTCCCATGCAAACAAACTCACTGCTAAAATCATGCCAGGGCTTCTCCTTTCTACAATCAATGGAGGCGACCTCAATCAAACCAACTAAAATCACATCACGCCCACACATAGAAATATATGTCCACATGCCTTCTCCAACGCTTGGCATGGTGGTTTATGGCAGTTTGACACAATGTTTTACCATAAGATTGGAGATCCCAAGGAACTATGAGATCCCAAGTTCGAATTTGTTAATTGGCTTTGTGAAAGCATTTGTTAATTGGCTTACTGAAAGATTACATTTGTAAAAGGCATTAGAAGCTTGAAAGATACATCCTTAAAGTTGTTGATTCCATGAGAGCGGGATATGGATATCATTGTAGCCCTCTCATTGTATTTGGTCTCATAAGATAGATACTTATAATAAAATTACTTTTTGTGATTGTGTTCAAGATCGCCCAAAATTGAATAAGGGGATCTTAGGTACACTTTGTGTTGTGTGTGATGGATTATTCTTAATGTTTCTCTTGTGTGTCTAGTTTTGGCACTTAAAACATAATTTTACAAAACAATCATACACACACTAAAGTACAAGGCAATTTAATGCAATTCGAGCACATGTGAGCATTGCCAGTGATGCACATACATTCAAGCACAATCAAAGCTCTCAATTAATAAGCAACGAAGATATCAAATTGGCAATCACATCAAAATTGGACACATCAAGCTCATAATCAAGGACTTAAAGCATCATCAAATTTGAAGATCAACTCAACTTTGAAATCGACATTTATTGTAAACTTGTGAATAGTATTTTTTGTAAGTAATCAAGATCAACTTAAATTATTTTGTAAGTGTCCAATCAAATCAAGTTGAATTTGTAATTGGGTGCATTCTCGATTGAGCCCGACACCCAAGAGTCATTGTCATTTTGAGTTGAAATTGACAAGGTTGAGTGTTGAAACTCAAATCATTGTAAACATCAAGTTTTTGGTTGCATTTTTTGATAGTATCTGATACCCTCAACTTCTTGAAAGAAAACAAGCAAGTGAGTGTGAAACAAAATCAAGCAAGCGTGAAGCTCAAGCGAGGGATTCAAGTGAGCGAGTTGCATATAAGCCTTCTTCTATTGAGTAAAATTGTAATAAGGATCTACCTACACAAGGAGACCTCCTTTAGTGTTTTGAAATGACTCGAATTCTTGAATTATTAGAGTTATTGAACACTCTAATAAACACCACTAAAGACAACACAGTGAAATTGAACAAAGAAACTCTTCAATCAGTGCTAACTTATTTGCAAGTGATGCAAGCTAAAGTTAGACTTCTTCAATATCTATCCCAATTATTGAATGATGAGTTGATAGATCTCAAAAATCAACAACCAATGAAGTGTTATAAACTAGTTTTTGTTCAGCGCAATCCTCTCTATAATGATGATGATGATGATGTTTTTGATCAACAGTCACTGAATGAGCAACTTAGTAAGAGAACTCCAGATGCAGACAAAGATGAATTTATTCATGAACCTACATTTCAAGAGTTTTCTTTTGATTTCACTGAAGAAAACCTTTCAATGTTGCAACACCATGTAGTAAATCCACTTCCACGAATTTCAAAGCAATAGGTTCAGAATACTCTTTCCAAGCCCATCATCAGACCTTGGGAAGAAATCATCTACAACAAGAATAAAACAAGACTTGGATATGACAAGGAAGTTACCTTTCATATTCCCTATTATTCCAGACCAATCCAGTTCCATAGTGTTGGATTCCTTCAAGAAGCTTCAACTTCACCTGTTCAAGTTAAGCATCATAATGCGACGTGCCAACATTGTAATTGAGTTGGTCACATGGAGAATCAATGTTTTTATCTCCATCATTTCCAACATTGTGGAAATCATAACCATTCTTCAGATAGATGTTCAACACCGAAGAAACCTAGAAGATTGAAGATTCACTATGAGTGGATTGATCCTTGGCAATGGTCATCAACAACCAAGCAATTATATAAGTCTTACCGAAGAATTCAATCTCGAGTAAAGACCAATCTTGTAGCACATAACATTTTTGTACCTCACATAAGTGGTCCCCTTATGGCGTAGCTTTCGAGCATGGCCATCACAGGATGAGATAACATGTGGTTGTTTCCGCATGCCCACTTTTTATTGTACTCAAATGGAACAAGTATGGTACTCTCTTGAGCATAGAAGGGGGAAGTACAATGATGAAACTCTCATGCACCTTAAGGGGGGGAGTTCAACATTTCAGTGATCATGGTTCGTGAAACCACTTGTGGTCTCTCCTTTCAGCTGGCAAAGGGGGGAATTGATGATGGAATTGAAAATGGTTGTCAGACAGAAAGTTTCGACAACAACGAACATCAAGTATGCCATATGGGCATGAAATTTGCCAAATGGGCAACTGTAGTCTGTAGATGACAGACTTTGGCAGAATTATGGTTCAATAAGCTTAAGTTGAATCATACATAATTTGGATATCAAATTTTGATTTTGAGAGAAATGATGTGAACGTTTGGTTCACATAGATGGTCATTCGACCTAGCAGAGGACAAGAGGATCCTTCTGTATTGTAGCTTGGCATTTGATTGAGTTGTCAGGCATTTTCAGGGATGTGTTAGACTAAAAGTTGATTCACTTCTCTTGGTTCGTTCTCATCAGATTGGAGTTTACATTAAGTGAACAAATTTCATGCATCCTGGCTCACATGATTACATAGTGAGATTTTCCATAGATTGCATACTTTGACAGGATTATGGTTCAATGAATTGCAATTGAATCATACACATTATACATTGGGATGTTGTTGGACACCTAAAAGTGTCAAGATTGGTTAGTGGTTATCCAAAAACCATGAGATACATGGTATCAATTGGTTAGTGGTCATCCCAAACCACAGATTCAGAGAGCACTTTCAGTGATACACTGATAGTAGAGTGGTGATA
>ML780881.1:710461-720946 GCA_009831015.1 Picea engelmannii | reverse complement strand
CTAAGTATTTTATATAGTTTTTATAAAATTTTGGCTATTTTTAAGGTAAAATAATTTTATCATATAGAATTTGGGCGAATCATTTTTAAAATAGCGAATCTCATTTTTGGAAAACCATGGAAATATAGCCCATGAGCGAAATTTAGCCCCTAAAATCATCCCTAGAAGGAGCATTTAATATCCATCCGATGGACCTTTCATTTATGTGAGATGACAAGGGATAGAACAAGGTGAATGTAATTTAGTTTAGATAGTGGGGGAAAAGGTTTCATGAATCATTATAGTAAATTCCTTCAACTTGAGAAAATACTTTGGTGACTAAATATGCCTTATGTATTTCAACAATTCCATACATCTGACAAGTTTTCTTCCTTATGGAAGATGTAAAATATCTCAAGTATTATTCTCCATTAAGGATCAATATTCTTCATTCATTGTTGTGTCCCAATCTAGATGGCTAGAAGCTTCTACAATTTTTTCTAGATAATAAGTCTCTGAAATTTGAGACAAAAGAGAGGAGGCTCACTATGACTGTGAATGTGTATGACACTAACTTGTAGGATCACCAACTACTTCTCATGTTGTATGAACCCATCTGGGAAGTTGTGGTGCTAGTGAACGCTCATGTTCAATAGACCCAATTGGAGGAATGAGAGTAGGAAAATGTGGATTTTCATCCTCTCTATCATCATCTGAGGAAGAAACCATAATAGGATCACTAACATAAAAGTTGGGAAGGGAATATGGAATATATGTCGAAGATGGATCACAAGTTGAATATGGCACAAATTTCAAATTAGGCTCGTAGACTAAAATATTTTCATCAAACATAACATCTATCCTAATAATAATTTCATTGTAATAAGGTTGAATAAGTATATAACCCTTTAAAACTTTAAAATATACAACAAAAATGCACTTCTCACTTTTAGGCTACATCGCTTTCCTTTTCTCATTAGGAACATGTTCCCATGTTGCACTACCAAACACATGGAAGTGACTGACATCTAGTTTAATTTTACTACATGCTTCTTCTAGTGTTATATTTTTTAAAATCTTTGTGGAAGTGCAATTTATTATGTAATTGACACAATGAATAGATTTCGCCCAAAAATGAAGACTTAAACCCTTAGATTAGATCATACAATTTTTCATTTCCTTTAATGTGTGATTATTTCTCTCAGCAACACCATTTTTTTGTGGTGTATATGGAAAAATATGTTGCATCTGAATTCTTTATTTAGTGCAGTAAGTTGTAAATTTGTTGTTAATATATTTTCCTCCATTATATATTCTTAACCTATGTAGTTGATGTCTAAATTGTTTTTCTACGAGACCCTTGTAGACCGCAAACATGTCAAAAAATTCACTCTTAAGTTTTAAGAAATAAATCCAAGTGCATCTAGTGAAGTCATCAATGAAAGTTAAGAGGTAATTCCACCAAAAGAAAGATGGATAATGAATCATAACATAGAAATAACTATGAGCAAGTTGCAAGGGGGATAAGGTGTTCCAAGAGGCATGTTTTTCAAAATTGTCCTGATGATTTTTATTAAGAACACAACTAAAACAAACACCATCTCTGTAAGAAATCAGAGGAAGACTAGTCACCATATTTTGATTACATAGCTGCTGCAATTAACGATAGTTTAGATGACCAAATCCTTCATGCAATTTTTTTCTCAAGTCATCGCTTTGAGCAATAAAAACTGATGGAAAAGATGATGACCCAAAGTTGTCAAATTTGTACAACCTAGTAATATCATCAATAATTCTAGTTGTTAGGACATTCTTAGGATATTTTAAATACTTGATTACAACTTGGTGAGATGAAATTTTTTATAAGAAGAAGTAGATGCTCTGAAATCAATAACCCACTCATTAGCAGAAGAAGCAGATGCTGCATTGAAGGAAAAACTAGAAGAAAAAGGTGGATGTCCATGAGAATAAGAGTTGGAAGAAGAATAATAAAGAATGATGTTGTTGTTCTGCATGATTGCTTCTAAGGCCTCCATATTTGTAATAAATTTATACTCTAAATGATCATCTCATCCATAGAAATTGTAATGTCTCTCATTCTTCTTACTTTCTTTTATTTTAGTCTTTTGTCATCATTGGGAGTAGAAGTTGGGTGAGAGGGTTTCATACATTTGTTTTTCTTGTTTTTGTGAGGATGTTGCTTCTTGGTATGCTAAGATTTATCTTTGTATTGGGCCGCTAAGGATTTGTTGCATGTACCTACAATGTTGACCACTCCAAGATGAAGCATCTTATATTTCTCTCTAATCAAGTAATCATAAAAGGATTCAAGAGAGGGAGGTTTGTTAGTAGCACCTAGAGCTTCTCTGGTGGAGTGAAAAGTAGATAGGAAAATAGAATGTGTACTACCAAGCTTTGGAAGAATAGTATATATACATTGGTTATCCTTCATGTCTGTTTTATAATCTTGAAGTAAACATTTGAGTGTTTTGAACTTACATAGATAATCTTCAATGTAAGATAAATCATTGGAATTTAAATAAAATAATTATTTTCAAGCTGGTGGGATCCAATCTCATTGTGTTTACCAAATACAATTTCCATCTTTTTCCAATCTTCATCTAAGTCATCAATTCCTCAAAGGTGGATAGTAAATCACTAGAGATGGACAATCTGATTAATCCACATGTTTCATCATTTTAATTATCACAATTGTCTTTCTTTGTAGAATCAGTGGGGGATTTTTCTTTTCCCAAGGTAATTTGATAAAAAAAATTACTTTGTAGTACATCCTCCAATATGGAATTTCGATGAGAAGTAGCTTATTACTAGTAAGAAAAAGATCACTTAGAGTATCCATACTAAAATATGTAGGTAAAATGGATTGAAACGAAGAAAGTGTATGTTTGGATGGAAAGCTCTTGAAAAAATAAGTAGTTTAATAAAAATGACATTGAAAATGGCCTTCAAGTGTTAAAGTCGTGTCCTTTTTGAGAAAGGCATAAAAGGTAATCAAGGTGTCACATGACAAGTAGAGGTTGGCCCACACGGTGGTGGATACATAGTGAATTTGTTGAGTAGAAAAGAAAACTTCTCTAACTTTTCCTATAAGCTCATTAAATTACAAATAAGTTACTTATGAAGTGACCCACTTTTATAAAAATAAGTGAGAATAACTTTTACAATGAAGTTACTTTATAAATTAAAGTTGTATGCAAAAAATTAAAAAGAATAATAATGTTACTTTATAGTGACTCACTTTATAATTTAAGTGAGATGCACTTTAAAATAAATTTATGTAATAACTTAAAGTTGAATGAACTTTTTCAAAAAACAACTTAATGAAAAGAAGCACTTGAATTCAATACCCCTTATTTAATAAAGAAACTTTCAACCAAGTGAGTTAATGCAAAATATATAGCTAATGTTATAAAAAACAGAGTTGTTTTCTTTTTCTATTTATTTTTGTTAACTCTTTGCCTCAAAATGCATGTTGTCTGAATAAACCTTTATTTGCCTACAAAAAAACTTCAACTCAACTAGACACACAAAAAAGAGACATTTCAAAGAATTTTGTTTTGAAGCTTTACAACAATGGGGTTAGATCTCGGTTTGCCTACTTGGAAAATAAAAGTTTTCTTTCTGTGTTTTATCTTTTGAAGTCACATAAAGTGCAAAGAAAATAACATGGGTAGAGAATAAAACACTCTCCACTTTGTTTTTGATTTGTTGAGATCACACATAATGCACGAAAAAGAGCCCATGTAGACTAGAAAGAGTAGAAAACTAAGAACATAAACATAAAAACATAAATATCAACTCAAAAAAATTAAATTAAAACTTTCGGATCTAACATAACAAGTTGTATCTTAGGCAAACATAAACTTTTTTTGGTAAAAAAAAAGTATTTCCAACTAAAATAAGTTCTCTCTACACAATGTAATATCCTACTTAGACATAAATGCAAAAAAATAACAAAGCCCGATTTTGTTTTATGCATACATTGACATAGGTTAAGGATCTCGATCACCAATACGAGCAAGTCTTCATAGGTCTCTAATACCATGTTTGAAAAAGCAAGGTATTTCCACATGAGATGTACACCTTAAGTAACCAAAAGATAAGTACACACTTGTGTTTTATGTGGTTAAAACCCTCAAAGAGGAAAATAATCCACGAACCGAGCCAATGTGGCCACTCAAAGAAATATATTAATGCAAAATAAAAATATTGTACATAAGAGTTTATCACAATTGATATTCGAGAAATGACCCTCCATGATTTTGAAATAAAGATCATGGAACAATCCGATGCTAAACCACATATCATTATAATCATTAGTATCGAGGAGAATATGAAACATCAGATCACTTTGTGTCTAGAATATATCATGATCATTGGATTACATAACTACAAATGTGTACTAATGCATACTAAAGAAACACATTATACCTAAATAAACATTATACCAAGTTTATCTTAACTAATTCCTAAGTGTCTAATTATCCTAACAAAGATAATTGATGTGGAGTGATCAAGGTTCATGTTAACTAAGTTGACTAAAGTTTATTAATATTGAGTAATGAATGTTGACTAACTTTAATTGTGTTCTACCCATCTCCTCATGTTATACTTGTATGTGAGTCATTTATCATTGTTGATATTGTGCTTATATACCATGCCAAGAATTTGAGTTTGGTCTTTTGATTAAGGATCAATATCCATGTATACGAGGTTTTGAGTTCATCTGAATATTCATACTTTATTATAGAAATAATTAATATAATAAAGTCGTAGTTATGCACACACACCTATATGTTATGAAAGGAATTATCTTTAATTCAATTAATTCCTAGAGGGATTTATTAAGGTATAGATCATTTTTTTAGGTAATCTTGTGGAGAAATTCATGAAAATTATCTTGGAATGTCTAGTGCTATTAATGTTGAATATGGGTGACGAAAATCTCATGAATGTCTCTCATGATGTATTAGTGGAAATGTAAATATGAAAAAATTCAATCTACTATCTTGAAGAGATGATTCAAGGATTCAAGGTACTTTCAAAACTAGTTGAATATAGTATAAAATGAAATGTGAGAAATCAAAATAGCTTTGAGAATATACATAATTTTTATTTATGGAAGTTTTGTATGACTATGTGCAAATCCCATTTTCTAACAATAGTATGTTACTTTTATGTAAAACATAATGAGTATTGTTTCATTAATGCAACATTTTGATACCTAAATGATGACATTTCATGAAAAAATGTGTACAATCATAGAGACAATTTTAACTTTGGATGTCAAAGTTATATATGGTAGTAAAGCATATGTGTCTGTGTGTGTGTATGTGCACGTGAACGTGTGCGCTTTACTACTACTACTACTACTATATAATCTATTATTAAGGTCACGACCAAGCCACACCAAATTGTTGTATGAGACCCCCTCCGTGTATATATGTATATGAGTGTGTGTGAAGGCACTATATATATACACACACACACCAAGGGGGTCTCATAAATGAGTGTGTGTGAAGGCACTATATACACACACACACACACATATATACACCAAGGGGGTCTCATACAACAATTTGGTGTGGCTTGGTCGTGACCTTAAAAATGGATTATTATTATTATTATTATATAGGTAGGGTGATAAAAAGTTATAGTAAGAATGTAAGGCTTTAAAATTTTAAAATTTTGATATATGTCAAGACAAAAGATAATAAAAAATAGACAAAAATGTTATTTAAAAATTATATATTTGTAATCTTCATAGTTGAATCTATATATGCATGTGTAGTTTCAATAGTGATGGATTTGTGTAAACTATTTAAAAATAATTTGAAAATGAAGATATTGAAAGGGATTGAAAAAATGAAGGTTTCATTATTTTTGCAACTCGAACCACCAAGGTTGTCATACCAAAGCTAAATTTGAAGAAACAAAATCAACAAACATGGAGGTGAATATAAATTATTTTGCCAAAAAATATTTGAATTTCAAAGAACGGGCATGCGCTTTAGAAACATCCACATGCTTTAGGAATGAGCACATGTTAATACCATGCACACATTAATTATAAATATAAATATACACAAAAATTAAACACCTTTCACAAATTTAGCCTTTTAAGGATGGTAATTTAGTCATAACCTTTTACCCTAACCTCCATGTTAGGATATCTTAACACTATTAACAAAGTTACCATCTTAATGAGAAATGTGACCTCAAAACAAGAACTTTAACCCTTACAACCTATATGTTTTCATAAAAAACATGAAAATCAACCCCCAAATCAAAATGTGGCGCTACCAGTAGCAACATTTTTTGTAACCGAGTCAAAATTAGAACTTTTTTCAAGCATGGACTTAAAGGATCAAATGGTTGCTCAAAAAAACTTCAAAATCAAGCCCTAAATGCAAAAGTGGTGCTACTGGTAGCACCACTTTTTCTAACCTGGTCAAAATTACAACTTTTTTCAAGCATGGCCTTAAAACATAAAATAATTGCTTAGAAAAACCTTAAAATCAACACCTAAATAAAAACGTGAGGCTATCTAAAGGAAGATGTTTTTTTCTAAATGCTAAAATTGCATCTAATTAAGACCTAATTGAAAATGTGGCCTTGACAACAAATCCCTATGCAAATAAAAAACCCAAAATTGGATCCTAAATGGTCACTTGAAAATTTGTTTACTAATTTTTTTTTTAAATTTACATTAAAAAATATATAAAGAGAAACTAAAAAATATTCACAATTTTTTTTAATGAAGACAAAAACACATTTAAAAAATACATTCAAAGCCCAAATTAAAAAAAAAAAGTTGAAAAACTAAAAAAACTAAAAACTAAATGAAAAAACAATTAAAATTTCTAATTTAAAAAAAATAATAAATGACCAAAAAAACTTTAAAAGGGTGAAAAAAAACACTAAAAACATATTAAAAAAAACTCTAAATTAAAAAACCTAAAATAAAAACTTTAATACAAAAGTTAAAAAAAAAATAAAATTAAAAATTTGAAAATTACAACGAAAAAAATTAAAATTTATGTAAAAATCCTAAAAAATAAAATTTAAATGAAAAAAAAAGTTCATACAAATTAAAAACTAAAATTAAAATCTTTATATTATATGCAACTATGTATAATATATAGTTATATATATGCAACTATATAATATATATAGTTATATGTATGCAACTATAATATATATAGTTGCATACAGGGACGATTTTAAGGGTGAGAATTTATTTTAAAATGTAGAAATCTTGGCGAATCTTATTAATCCTTCATATGCCAACTATAAAATGTTTGGCCATGTTTTTGTAAAAATATTCAAGATCTCATGCAGGATGTTTCATGAATACCCCAGATCTGTGGTTCGTTTCTTCATTTTTGAGGTAGCCCATAACTACCATCGCAAGATAGGGATGAAATGAACAAAGTTCTTTCCCAGGCACATACACTTGATCGAAGACGGACACTTGAATAGTCTAACGACTCTGTCTGTTGTATATGCAGAATATGCCTACACTACAAGTTGACCGCCATTGATATGTCTCGGAGGCCTGAAAGATTCTCATGCAAGAAAGAGGTGTGCTTGCACAGTAGATCGAAGTCTTCAAAATATGTGCTTCATTTACTCAAGAGAATGCTAAGCATAGGCAGAGGGGAGTGTTTTCCCTGACTCTTTGCAAGATCATGGGATCGAAACCCAGGGACAATCACAATAGGAGACACACTGCTAGTGTAACTTTCATAACCTCCAGTTCTGACAATTAAGGTGAACATTCCTCCACATAAATTCCTTTCGCGGATTCTTTTTATTTTGGTTCAATTTTCTGTTAATTACTGTCTATAGTGGCACTGATCATAATTTTCTCAAAAAGGTGGCAACGCATTTTATAATTTACTTGTTAATTGGTGGTCAACATAGTTATTATTCACTGTAAATGTGGATGATGCCTTTAGGTTTTGGTTGATTGATCTATTTTCTTAATTCTGGCCAAATAGTTCTAAATTTTGAAGGGTTATTTATTTTTTTAATATATAAGGAAGACAAGGTTCTAATTAATAAAAAACCGTTTTAGATTTTATTTTAAAATTAAATCACCAATTTTAATCTAAATAATAATTAAAAAATAATATTTTATTATCATACACTCTCCAATAATATTATATAGTCTTAATTGGATACATAAAATCAGAAATTGCTTCAAATTGTAATTATGTTTTTTTATGAAATTTTTTTTAATGAAAATAATATTTATTTTTTAATTTTTAATAAAAATAAAATTTTCTATTATTAAATGTGAATAATAATGTCGAAAGAGAGAAAATAAAAATGACATTCTATTTATTGAATAATTCCTTTCAATATTTTAAATACTCAGGAAACACTCATGAAATTAATCTTTAAAATGTTAAATATTTAGATGTAATTTTTTTTTAATGTATTTTAAGATGTTATTTTTAATCTTTAAAATCTTAAATATCTCATGATCAAGATGGATGTATTTTTTTAAAATATTTTAAGATGATGTTTTTTTTTAATATTTTGATTTTTTTTTAATAAATAATTTCATTATTTTAAAAATGTGAATAGTGACTTAAAAAAATATAGATGACCTCAATTTATTGAAGCATTTTATTTCAATATTGTAAAAACTCCACATAGTTATTCTTTAAAATGTTAATTTTCTCATGAGCTGAATGGATGCATTTTTTTAACGTATTATATTTTGAGGTTCTTGTCCACGACTAACTTTAAATTGATTGGTGCATCGTGAAACTATATCACCTCTCACTACAAATATTTACGTTGACATCCATTTGGGGATGAAGTTTTTTTTTTATTTAATTATTATTTTCAACAGACAAATTTATTTTATATTTATATATAAAAATATCTTTTCAGGTATATATCTTTGTAAAAACAAAAAACAACAATTACAGATCTTTCAAGAAATAGATATCTGACTTAAGAGAAGACACAGGGGGAATTTATACAACACATGTCCCTTCATCTTAGTTAATGACTCAAAACTGCCACCCGAAGGCCTGTGAGGAAACATCCCCCTATTAAACTCGAACAAAAAACAAATGGGAAAATCTAACTACTAAGCCAAGATAAGAAGTGCCTCAAAAAAGAGTTAGAAACATATTTGTGCCCACAAGCCCATCTTCCATATGATAATAAGTAATTTTACCTTCTGGTTGATGCAAAGCTTGTTTTGATAATTCGACCACCTCTTGGTTAAAGGATCTGTAAGTATGTGAGAATTCAAGGGCTGTGAATTTCTTCAAGAGAGCCATTATCCGGTCTTTCCATCATATCAAATCCAGGACCTGGAGGGCACGTTTTTGGTTCAACAAGTCAATGAAAATCCTTGAGTTCCCAAACACCTGGAGATCATAGATATGCAAGCGATTTTCTAGAGTTAGCAAAGCCCAAACTCCCAATAATTCATCTCTGGTATTCGAGCCAGGACCACAATTTATCATCCACCTATACTATGTGTGCAAGTTTAGCTTGATGACTCCTCCCACTCGACTAAACTGACCTCTTCCTTGAGTTGCCCCATCAAACCATCCAGTTGGCCTACCCTCTTTTAGTACAGTAGGAATTTTTGTAGATAAGGCTGGTTGTTTTGAGACCTTTGTATTCCCTAACCATGCTAAGATCTTGTGTGAGACCGAGGCTATTGAATCCCAACCTACCTAAAAAATAGCCATGCTACGTTCCAACTAAATTTTCCAGCAGATTATAGAGAGTAACATGTGCCACTTAGGCTGTCTACGACACCATTCTTTGAAACACAATTGCAAATTTGTACGTCGCCAGAAAGAATTTATATTGTGAGATGCTAAAATCTCTTTCCAAACCTGTTGTGCAAACCTACAGTGCATCATCAAATGCAAATTTGTCTCGGAATCATCCATGCAAAGAGCACAAATGTTCGGTCCAGATCTCCCTCTTTGTTGTAGTATTTCCGAAGTGAGGATCCTATTTTCCAGCATTAGCCAAGTGAAAAAGTTTGAGTTTTGGAGCTAAATCCCACTTCCAAAGCATGTTGTGCCACCAATTTACACTATGGATCCATAGCTTCGAAGCTATGGCATCATATGATTTTTTTGTAGTAATGACACTCTATTTATTTCCCCCTATGATTTTTTTGATTTTTTTGCAGTAATGACACTCTATTTATTCCCCCCTATCCAAATTAGCTCATCTAGAGTGTTTTTCAATACCTGTATGGTCTAGTGCTCTCCAGAAACGGACCCATTCAGAGACTTGATTACCGTTGACGGACAAATTTGACATGCCATCAACTGGAAGAATAGATCTGGTCCGGGGTTGTCTAAATAACCCAAGCCGTTTGGTGTAACCTATTCTGATGGGTTTAATGGCTCTGTTAGCCAACTAGGGTCCTAAAGATAGAAAAATAAAATAAACTAACTAAAGAAAAGATTCTAACAATCGACACAATAATTA
>ML780881.1:689547-703335 GCA_009831015.1 Picea engelmannii | reverse complement strand
AATGGTCTTCATTGCGTTGAGTTATCAGGGGGAGAGGGAAAAGCGTTTGCTAGATCTGCATCTTGGTGAGCTGCTTGTATTGTTGGAGACATCGCGATGATCAGTTTGTGGAAGTATGTCAAGAACCTGTTGAGGCTGAGGATGTTCAACAAGTTGAGATACATGAGAGGAATGGTGTGCAGAAGGAATCTTTGCGCTTTGTTGCAGCCTTGTCGACTTGCTTCTGTTGGATAGAAGGTGATTGGGGCGAGACTGTAGTGGTTGCATTGTCCTGCTGTTCTCCTTTTGAACAGATTGTGAAGAAGGTAAATTTTGCAGTATGAGATACTACCTTGCGACACTTTTTAGGTGGAACAATAGTCGGAACTACCTCTGGTATTCTGTAGAGATGACCCCCCAAAGTAACAATGACACTACGGGGTCGAGACTCATAAACAACATGGTGCTTCCACATATATGGCTGGCCCAAGAGAAAATCATATACATCCAGTGGGGAAACATCACATAATACCTCGTCCTTGAAGGGATGGATGTCGTATGACAATCGACATTGTTGGCTAACACAGAGATCTCGTCCTTGGCGAAGCCACCCGATGTTGTATGGTTGTGGGTGTGGTGTTGTCGACAATCCCAACTGTTTGAGGACCTCTGCTGAGATGAGGTTCTTCTGGCTTCCGCTATCAACAATAAAATGCAGCGAGGTCCCCTTCACCCACATCTGTGAATGAAAAAGGCTCTCCCCATTTTCGGGATCTATTGGTTCTTCTGGTTGAATTGTTACGGTTGCGACAATAGAAGTGGGGTCTGTGTCAATGATCTGTCCTTTACTAGTATTTCAGAATCAGATTCTGAATCAGGGTTCGACTCCTTGACTTTGATCTCAACCACCAATGATTTTTTTGAGCAACATTCATCGGTGTTGTGCCAGGGGCTTTTGTGGAAATCACACCATTTTCCAGTGTCCTTCTTTGTCTTCCCGTGGCCCTTCTTTTCTTGTGTCTTGGACTGGTTTTCGAGAGACTGTTTGTTAGGGTTGTCTTTGTCATACTTTGGTTGTTGCGGATTACAGATCTGAAATCCCGTTTGTTCTGGTGCTTAAATTTCTGTTTGATTTTAACAACATATTGATAAGCATCACCGAGTGATGAGATGTCCAGAAAATCCATTTCAGTCTGGATGTATCTGTGTAGAGCCCCATGGTATTTTAGAACCAAATGTCGCTCGGAGTCTTTGATACCCAACTTGGTGCGCAAGGTATGGAAGGTATTGGTGAATTACAAAACTCCTTGGCCCCTCTCTTGCTGCAGTGTGGTCCATCTCATGTACTGGTCCTCATAGTTTCCAACAGGGTAATACTGTTCCTTTACTACATCCACAAAAAATTCCCAAGTGGGATCGGCCCCATATATTTTAGAATCCTCTGTGGAACTCTGCTCACAATAAGTTTCCCACCAATGTTTGACATGGGGGAGAGCTTTAAGGAGTGCGAAGGTGATCTTTTCTTTGTCGGAAAATTTGTGAACAGAGAAATAACCTTCTAGCAGATTTAACCATTTGTCTAGCGCTTCTACATCTATCTGTCCTTCAAATACAGGAATATCAAAATTAACTTGTACCTTTAAAGGCGAGGTGCCTCCAAAGTGGCCGCTTGATGAAGATGTGCATGTTGCTATCGGCAGGCATTGAAGGATGTGAGAAAAATTCTCCATCATTTCGTCCCTCTGTCACGTGAGAGCTTGCTCAAGCAACAGACTGATATGATCGTTTGTTCCGTCATTTTTCTTTTCTTCCACCATTGAGGGTTTCTTGGGTGTGCTAGAGCGGTTGTCCTCAAGAGAGACAATCTTGAGACCCAACTTTCTACACTTGGATCTCGTTGGGGACATGCACTGAAAAAAATGATCAAGAACAACCTGCTCTGATACCACTGATCCAGATTATTTTCGGCACGAAATGAGAATGAAGATATAATAAAGAAATGCACAGAGATATCACAGATATTCAATAATATAACAGAAATGTATCATAGATGAAACCATAAACATAGATATACAATAATACATGATTTCTATTAATCAAAGAAATGTACAGAGACTGTAAAAATACAGAGTGAAAGACTCGCTAGAATGGTGGCGACTTATCTCTGAGAAGAGATGTGATGATTGCGCTTATTAGAAAGAAGATGATTACAATGAGGCTATGAAGGCCTTTTTACAATAAATAGGAATGCCAAAATACCTAGACATCCAAAAACCTAACCCTAGGAGATGAAGCGCCAAAAGTCATGTGGGCCGCATTTGGGTAAGTTAGTACATCAACTTCCCGGGGTCGTAACTTTTGCATACGGACTCCATTTTATGTGAATGATATCTCGTTGGAAAGGTATCATCGAGGAGATTCATTTTGGAGGCTTAATCATGACTTCATCTATAATTGAGAACCTCGATCTCGAAAAACCTTCATTTAGGCCCTCAAAATGGCCCCAGAAGTTAAAACCTGCTAAAAATAGTAAATTGCCAAAATTGTCAGAAAACTGTTTTGAGCCAGTCGGAAGAGGTGGGTTGATCCAGGTTGATATTTGTTTCCACCCACCTTTTTCGACTGGCTCAAAACAGTTTTTTGGCAATTTTGGCAATTTACTATTTTTAGCAGTTTTTAACTTCCGGGGTCATTTTGAGGGCCCAAATGAAGGTTTTTCAAGATATAGGTTCTTAATGATATCCAAAAGAATTATTGTGCCTCCAAAATGAATCGACTTGACAATACCTTTCCAACGAGCTATCACACGCCTAAAATGGAGATCGTATGCAAAAGTTACAACCCCGGGAAGTTGATGTACTCACTTACCCAAATGAGGCCAACATGACTTTTGGTGCTTCATCTCCTAGGGTTAGGTTCTCGGATGTCTAGGATTTTTGGCATTCCTGTTTATTGTAAAAATGCCTTGGGAGCCTCATTGTAACCATCTTCTTCCGAATGCGAGTAGCCGTCACATCTCTTCTAAGAGATAAGTTGCCACCATTCTAACGAGTCTTTCACTCTGTATTTTTACAGTCTCTGTACATTTCTTTCATTAATAGAAATTGTGTATTACTGTATATATGTGTTCATGGTTGCATCTATGATACATTTATGTTATATTATTGAATATATGTGATATCTCTCTGCATTTCTTTATTATATCTCCGCTCTCATTTCGTGCCAAAAATAATCCAAATCAGTGGTATCAGAGCAGGCTGCTCTTGATCGTTTTTTCAGTGCATGTCCCCGACGAGGTCCGAGTATAGAAAGTTGGATCTTGAGCTTGTCTCTATTGAAGACAATATCTCTCGCACACCCAAGAAACCCTCAATGGCGGAAGAAAAGAAAAATGACGGAGCAGATGATCCTATCAATCTGTTGCTTGAGCAAGCTCTCACGTGACAAAGGGATGAAATGATGGAGAATTTTTCCTAGATACTTCAACGCCTGCCGATAACAGTAGGCACATCTTCATCAAGCGACCACTTTGGAGGCACCTCATCTTTCAAGGTACAAGTTAATTTCGATATTCTTGTATTTGAAGGACAGATAGATGCAGAAGCCCTAGAAAAATGGTTAACTCTGCTATAAGGTTATTTCTTTGTTCACAATTTTTCTGACAAAGAAAAGATCACCTTCACACTCCTTAAAGCTCTCCCTCATGTCAAACATTGGTGTGAAACTTACTGGGAGCAAAGTTCCACAAAGGAGTCTGGAATATATGGGGCCAATCCCACTTGGGATTTTTTTGTGGATGTGGTAAAGGAACAGTATTACCCTGTTGGCAACTATGAGGACCAGTCCATGAGATGGACCACACTGCGGCAAGAGAGGGGTCAAGCAGTTCCGGAGTTCACCAATACCTTCCATACCTTGTGCACCAAGCTGGGTATCAAAGACTCCGAGCGACATTTGGTTCTGAAATACCGTGGGGCTCTACACAGATACATCCAAACTGAAATGGATTTTCTAGACATCTCATCACTTGGTGATGCTTATCGATATGCTGTCAAAATCGAGCAGAAATTTAAGCACCAGAACAAACGGGAGTTCGGGTCTACAAATCCGCAACAACCGAAGTATGACAAAGATGGACCTAATAAACAGTCTCCTGAAAACCAGTCTAAGACACAGGAAAAGAAGGGTCACAGGAAGACAAAGAAGGACACCGAAAAATGGTGCGAGTTCCACAAAATCCCCTGGCACAACACTGATGAATGTCGCTCAAAATAGTCATTAGTGGCCGAGATCAAAGACAAAGAGCCGAACCCTGATTTAGAATCTGATTCTGAAAATAATGGTAAAGGACAGATCATTGATGCGGACCCCACTGCTATTGTCGTGACCGCAATAGTTCAACTAGAAGAACCAATAGATCCTGAAGAGGGGGAGCACCTTTTTCATTCACATATGTGGGTGAAGGGGACCCCGCTGCATTTTATTGTTGATAGCGGAAGCCAAAAGAACCTCATCTCAGTAGAGGTTGTCAAACAATTGGGATTGTCGACAACACCACACCCGCAACCATACAACATCGAGTGGCTTCGCCAAGGACGATATCTCCATGTCAGCCAACAATGTCGATTGTCATACGACATCCAACCCTTCAAGGATGAGTTATTATGTGATGTTGCCCCACTGGATGTCTGTGATGTTCTCTTGGGCCAACCATATATGTGGAAGCACCATGTTGTTTATGAGTCTCGACCCCACAGTGTCATTGTTTCTTTGGGGGGGTCATCTCTACAGAATACCAGAGGTAGTTCCAACTATTGTTCCACCTAAAAAGTGTTGCAAGGTAGTATCTCATACTGCAAAATTTAGCTTCTTCACAATTTGTTCAAAAGGAGAACAGAAGGACACTGCAACCACTATAGCCTCACCCCAAGCACCTTCTATCAAACAAAAGCAAGTAGACAAGGTTGCAGTAAAGCACAAAGATTCCTTGTGCACATAATCCTCTCATGTAGCTGACTTTTTTAACGGTCTCAGCCTCAACAGGTTCGTGACAAACTTCCACAAACTAAGCAGTGCAACGTCTCCAACAAGGCAAGCAGCTCACCAAGATGCAGATTCAGCAAACGCTTTTCTCTCTCCCCCGGGAACTCAACACAATGGAGACAATTACTTCCTAAGGAGGGAGGATTGATCTAGGTGGATATTGGTGGCCACCCACCTTTTTCGACTGGCTCAAAACAATTTTCTGGAAATTTTGGCAATTTACTATTTTTAGAAGTTTTTAACTTCGAGGGCCATTTTGAGGGCCCGAATGAAGGTTTTTTGAGATCGAGGTTCTCAATGATATTTGAAGGCATGTTTGAACCCCCAAAATGAATTTCCTCGACAATACCTTTCCAACGAGCTATCACACGCCTAAAATGGAGATCGTATGCAAAAGTTACGACCTCGGGAAGTTGATGTACTCACTTACCCAAACGGGGCCCACATGACTTTTGGCGCTTCATCTCCTAGGGTTAGGTTTTCAGATGTCTAGGGTTTTTGGCATTCCTGTTTATTGTAAAAAGGCTCTGGGAGCCTCATTGTAACCATCTTCTTGCGAATGCGAGTAGTCATCACATCTCTTCTCAGAGATAAGCTGCCACCATTCTAGCGAGTCTTTCACTCTGTATTTTTACAGTATCTGTACACTTATTTCATTAATAGAAATCGTGTATTATTCTATATCTGTGTTTATGGTTGCATCTCTGATACATTTATGTTATATTATTGAATATATGTGATATCTCTCTACATTTCTTTATTATATCTCCGCTCTCATTTCCTGCCGAAAATAATCCGGATCATGGGTGGCCACCGATATCCACCTGGATTAGTCGTGCCCCTTAATTTTTCCCCTTTACAACTTTAATTTGAATTTACACATTAAGAAACCCCTGAAATATGTCATCACACCCTAGAGGGGTGACATTTTGGAAGTTTATGGAAGTCATTGAGTTGTTGAAGGGATCACTAGGTCTCCAAAGGCCATGTGTCACTGTGTAATGTGTCTTCCTTCTCCATTAATAATTCCAAACCATCTTCAAGGATCACTTCCACCATCAAAACCCTAGCCCTAGGGTGATGTCAATCCCTCAAGATGATGTTTTGACCTTTCAAGGCCAAACATTGGGCTAAGATGGGATAGGTTTCATCGTCCAAAGTATCTTCTCTTGCCTCCAAAGGCAACTTTCAAGCTCTAGTTTCTCCCAATGTCTGGGTCATGGCTTCCAACCCATGGGATTCCTACCCCAATGAAGGCCCAAGCTCGACTTGTCCCTCTAAAATGTCCATCAACAAGGTCCTGCAAAGACAAAGAAGTGTTCCCTCCAAGGATCTCAAGTTAAATGTATCTTGGAAAGTAAAATCACATTTAATACAAGAGCCACCTAAACATGTGCACCAAAAACTACCTTATCAAATTAAACAAGTGCTCAAAGACCCTATGCAATTTGCCAAGTGTAAGTATGGGAGGGTTGACAAGGTGACATATTGAGTGAATCATTCCTTAATTCAAGGAGTGTTTCTAGTAGGTGGACCTCTCTAAGTCATGTGGAGAAGATGAAGTGGATGGGGTAATAAATTTGGGCATGGGTTCATGACATACAAGGGTTCATATTGTATCTTTTATGGTTCCTTTGTAAAGGGTGTGTTGCACCTTCATTTTCAATGCATCCTTTTTCTAAGCCCATTCATTTTCCATTAATTAATTGAATTCCATAACAACTAGGTAATCTCAATGGGTAACATAAAGCTTAGGGGAAAGCACCACAATGCCACTTGAGGGGAGAGGTACACAAAGTTCCATAGGAGTAAAGACAATTTTGTAACGCACTTGTGTAGATCCCTCAACAAGTGGGACATCTATATAATATGAAATTGTTTCTTGCAAATCTTTGATTTTTTAGAAGAAACGTTTCATTGTTCTCAATACCTCTTTGGGTGAGCATATGGAATGTTATAGTTTTGGCTTTTATCTTTTTCCATCTACATTCGCTTCGGGCCTTCAACACATTCTTCCCATGAAAAGAGGTGCAATCCCTTCTTGGGTCAATACACCCAAATATCCCAAAAGATAAGGAGATGAAAAGGGGTGAAGTATGAAAAGTGATAAGTATGATTGGTAATGATATGATGACTCATCAAGGGGACCTCCTAGTAGTAAACCCATTACCAAGGGTGATTACTTACTAGGGAACAATGTCAACCACCAAGGTGAAACAGGGCAAAGAGCATAATTTCCAAGAACAAGTTCTATAATCAAAAGCAACTTTAAATGCAACATAATCAAATGCCTCAAGTATTAAAGTGACACTTACCACAATACTTGACTTGTACCTTAGGGAGAAAGACCCATTGTATTCTAGAAGAAAGATGATGTGGTGAATGCCATCGTGGAGAATCTAGGATGTGTGGTGGTGAAGTGGGTCTTTGTCTGTGCATGTGGACATTATCAATCATTTGTCTCTTGGTACTCCATGTATGCAACCTAAGGGCCTCAAGACATCATCTCCTTAGTTATCCATATGAATTGGGGATAACACACATGAGACACAAAAAATTTTGTTTTGCAAAATTTTCTGATTGAGAAATTGTGAGGACAAACCAATCCTCCTAGCAAAATTACAACTTTCAACAAATTTCGGAAAAACCCTTCCAACTTGCAAACCTGATGCTGTACCCTATTGATGTCACCTAACTGGCTACTGATGTCACCTATTGTATGGCTTGTTGACGTCAATATTATGAATTGTTGACATTAGTCGTGTGAACTGTTCAAACCACACTGATTGTCTATACCACACATGCGATTATCCTTCCTCAGCAGAAAATAAAAAAACTGAATGTCCAAAAAACCTAGGCCAGATTTTCCAAAGTGAAGAATTTCCTTACTGAAATTTTTCCTCCCAATATCCTTGGCGCAAGTTCTCACTCACTTATGCCAACTCCATAATGTCACAATTGTTGATGTTTTGGTAGTTGCGAGAGGAAATTTCCTCCAAACAACCTTTCTTAGAAGAGAAGAAGATTCCAAAAGTCTAAGGAAGACCATTGAACAACAAAAGAACACCCCAAAAAAGAAGTTGGCCCACGTGAAAAGAATAAAGTAAAATAAGAATACCTAGAGGAGAAGTCGGCCTAAGCAAGGTGACTTTAAGACTATAAATAGAGGAGACGTCTTGCTCATTTGACACACACAACACACTCACTCTCTCATTAAAGAAGGAAGCACAAGTCTGAGGAGAGGATGAAGATGTAGTAGATGTTCTTGATTATTCTTTGTTGTGTCTTTTCTCTTGTGTGCCATCTCTCTAAGGAGGTGTGCTACTATTGTATGGTGTTGTTGATGTAGTTGCAAGAACTACCTTGTGCGCTAGCCTAGTGCTAGGATTTCTTCTTTGTCTGTAGCTCTTAAGAGTTAGTTCATGGTGTATTATATTGGATGGAATCTATCTAAGAAAGGTTTCTTGGTTTTCCCCCCATTTGGGGTTTTCCCAGGATAAATCCCTTGTGTTCTCTTGTATATTGTTTATGCTTCTCGTATTTTTCACTATCTTCTATAATTTCTAGTGTTAAATAAGTAAAAGAACATTGGTAACTATACTTCTATGTAAATAAAGAAAAACATAACATGGGTTCAGAGTTGGTTACCTTCTGAACAGTTTGACCACTGGAAGGAAGATCGTTTGCTTCAATACCTTGTTGTTTCACTAGAATAATTTATCAAGCTCGTTGAGCACTAGTTCCAAGGTGTTGGGACTATATTCACCACAGATCAGTTCGACCTACCCTAGCGCACCCCTTGCAACACTCTAGTTGCAGTTCTGTGAAAGATAAAAAATTTGAAATTTATTAGATCTAGGGTTTCTACCAACGAAAATGTCAACCAGTATGAGCGTTGAAGATAGATTGGATGGAGCAGATAAATTCAGGTCCTGGAAGCATAGATTTCTTCTCATTATAGAAGAGAATGAGTTATTATATCATGTCAAGAAAGTACTTATATAACCCAAATATGAAGAAGCTAAAGAAAAATTCAGGAAGAATGAAGTCAAGGCTAAGAGGATCTTGAAAGACTTGATAAAATACCATATTATACCTAATGTATCAGAACTGAAGTCACCGAAGGAAATGTTTGATGCCCTAACTAGACTTAATAAAAGTAAGAATACCATGTGGAAGCTTACTCTAAGGCATCAACTCAGAAATGTGAATGAACAAGTCAGAAACAGTCGCCAATTATTTTATGAAGATCTCGCAGATCAAGGATCATTTAGTAGCTATTGGAGACTCAGTAGATGACACTGAACTTGTGACTACTACACTCAATGGATTTCCTTCCTCTTGGGTTCCATTCGTTCAAGGTATTTGCACTAGAAGCAAATTTCCCAATTTTAACAAGTTATGGGCAGATTGTACCCAAGAGGAATCCAGATTAATATCGAAGTCACATAAGACAAATGATGATGAAAATCAATCCCTTTCTACTAAAGTGAAGAAAAGGAAAGAAAGGGAAGAAGGCAGTCTGAAGAAGTCTAAGAAACCACGCTAAAAGAAGGATGCGTCAAGGATCAGATGCTACAACTGCAAGAAGATGGGACATTATGTGTCACAATGTCCTCTTAGACATGAAAAGGGAAAGAAGAAGCACCATGAACATGCAACAGAGGCTGAAGAGCACAATTCAAAGGATGAAGAATTTGTATTTGTCTTAACACTCACAGGAACTATCACTCAAGGGAGTGATACTTGGATTATAGATTACGGTGCTTTCAATAACATGACCAGATTAAAAAATTCTCTTTCAAAATTAACAGAAAAGAGTTCATCCCTTCAAGTGGAGATTGGGGATGATTCCATACATGAATTTAAAGGCGTTGGAGAAGCCTCCCTACAAATTGACTCACGTAACCCTCTTTCAATTAAATATATTTTGTTTGTACAAGGTTTGAATAAGAATCTACTTTCCATCTCTCCTTTAGAAGATAAAGGTTTTAGGGTAACTTTTGTGGATGGCCTAGTTCTTCTATGGCCCAAGAATTCAAGCATAGACAAAGCTACCATGATTGGTGTTCGAGAGGAAGGATTATATAATTTGAAGGGGCACCAAGAACAAGCTCTTGTACATAACAGTGTGAGCTCTAGTGAGCTATGGCACTGAATACTTTCTCACATAAACTATATAGTGTTACCATTATTGAGCAAGAAGGTTACAGGTCTACCAAACATTCAGGTAGAACATGATAGAGAATGCAAAGGTTACGCACTTGACAAGAATGTCAAGGGAATCTTTACTAGCAGTGACAACATGTCCAAGGGGATATTGGACATCATACACTCCAATGTATGCATACAAATGACGGTGCCATCCTTTGGAAACTTGGTATACTATGTATTATTCATAGATTAATATTCTTGAAAGGCATGGATCTACTTCTTGAAAGAAAAGATGAAGTCTTTAACAAATTTCAGGAATTCAAGGATTTAGTTGAAAATCTCTCTGAAAGGAAGATAAAAGTCTTGAGATTTGATAATGGTGGTGAGTACATCTCAAAAGAGTTTAAAGACGTTTGCAGAGAAGAAGGAATTAAGAGGGATCTAACAACTCCCTACAACCCCCAACAGAATGGGGTTGCAGAAAGAAAGAATAGATCCATTGTAGAAGCAAGCAAAGCAATGATCCATGACCATGGCTTACCCATGCATTTATGGGAAGAAGCATCTAGTACAGCCGTGTATGTTCAAAATAGAAGTCCTCACAAGATATTTGAGAACAAGACACCTGAAGAGGTGTTCATTGGAAAGAAACCAGAAGTCAGACACTTGAGGATTTTTGGTTGTCCAGTGTTTATACATGTTCCATAGGAAAAGAGAATGAAGTTGTAACCTTCAGGAAAGAAGGGCACCTTCGTTGGATACCGTGAGACTTCGAAGGCTTATAGAATATACACTCACGGGAAGAGACAGATTGAGATCAATCAAGATGTAACATTTGATGAAGAGGAAGCTTTCAGAGGATAAAGGGAGTCTCACATGGATGAGTTCTAAGTGGAGAAGGAGGCTCCAAGGGATGCATTCATGGTAGACTCTGCACCAAAGGAACCCATTTCAGAAGTTCAAAATGAAATGGTAGAGTTAGAGAGACGTGTAGATCCACCCATAGAAGTTGCAGTCACCAAGAAGAGACAAACTTGGCTCTGAAACATCACTCACTTTACACTATGTAGCCAGTCACAAACTCATTTTTTACTCCCACCTCGAGACGTTTAACACAAACAAATTTAGTACCAAAATTTTCATTAAATTTTAGCACAAACAAAGTTAATACCACAATATTAATATTATTCCTTTGTGTAAGGAGATCAAATATATTTATTTCACATTCTTTCTACTCAAGTGACTACCAAGGGCATATCAACTCCAAATTTTATATAGTCAAGTGCCTTATTATTTTTGGTAGTGAAAACGAGAAGTGACTTGAACTCTAGAGTTCGAGGTATTGTGGATTAGGGTTCATCATAGTGGATCATATTTCTTATTATTTATGATGCTCTAAAAATTGAGCCATGAATGGCAGTGAACATGGCTCACGAGTTGTTGTTGTGCAAACAATGGTGAATCGAATTCTAAAATTTGGGGCTTGGGGATTAGGGTTTGAAGTAGTGGGTCAGATTCCATTTCTTTATGATTTTTTGCAAATTGAGATGGGGGTCCTCTGTGAGTATCCTACCAATGCATGACATGTATTGGATTTTTGTTTTGTTGACTTTCATCGTTCCTTTATGTATTCAACCCTAATATGTCCCACAATTATGTTGTTTGCTTTTCTTGTTCTGGTGTTCCACCTTTTGCATGAGGATTTTCAGTCCTAAATCAATTATTCCTGCCTTGTGTCCTTGTAATAAATGAGGCATCCTCCTGCATTTATTGGAGGCCACTTTCTCCAGTAGTGGTACCCAAAAAACTATTGGCAAGTGAGGTCGACACGCTACATCTGTAGGTCAGTTATGTTAACTTGTTTTAATCAAATTCTTCTGACCAAGTTTCAGATTGGCCTAATATGAGTGGAAGAGTGATTGATTTTGGAGGGAAGAGATAATGAAAGATATTACATATGTCTTGTTTCAAAAAGAGAAGAGACACTCTTGTATTCTTTGTCACTTACACAATTAAAATTTACAGTCTTTATCACTCCTCCACCCCTGTGATTCTCTAATGCCATAGGGGAGGAAACAAACTTGTAGCTTCTTCTATGTTTTGAATATATTTTTATCATGCAATGTTTGATCACATAATACAATTGGGCATGTCCAAATATCAATGTTATTTGTATTATATGCATGTATTTTTTAAGCATTATTATAGTGTTTTCCAAGCTAATTAAAAGATAACTTAGAAATACCTAAAGATTTCTTGTTTTGAGAAGATAGGTATAGATTATCTTACAAACAATTGATGTAAATTTAATTCTAAATTACATCAATGATATGATTTTGTATTTACTAATAATTAATGATGATAACAAAAGTTGTTTTTTATTTTATTTTATTCTAATGACAAATTATGATTTGATATCTTCATAACAAATGATATATAAAATAAAAAATTATAAATATGTAACATCTTTTGTTTTTTCAATATATTTGAAAAAAATATTAAACCATTCACTTCTCCATTTTATATTTGTTTCATCATCTAATCTTTCACTAAATATAATATTAAAACAACACATATATTACTCAGTTTTACGCTTCCCCTTCAAAATATAGGGATATATTTTTACATTATACATACCTCATTCATAATGTCATCCATTACGTTGCTAAAATATTATAGTGGCGTCTTTGAAAATCTATATTTAGTTCAATACTCTCATAACATCATCGATTAGATCGCTTAGAGCATTTCATCTTAATCTTTGGACGTACATATATCATTATGTCATCCATTTACTTCTAAAATATTATTTTATCGTCTTTAAAAAATCTATTTGTTAAACTATAACATGTATGTTTAGTCCACTGTTATCATAATTTCATATTTTATTTGTTTAGTCGAGTGTTATCATAATTTCATATTTTATTTCAGTAATAGCATTTACGTGTAGGTTTGACTATTCCTTATTGGTCGAAAAGAGAGACGTTCTACTTGACGTTCTATTAAGGTGATGATTATAAAATGTAACGTTCGAGGCTTTGGATTGAGCTGATAGTTTTGTTGGTTGATGAGTTTATGTTAGTAGTTGTTTTGGGTATTAGTTTTTTGGATTAGTCTAAGCACTGTAAGTTATGTGTTCTAAATTAGGTTATCGAGTCTAGACTCTGGTAAGTATTTATTACTAGGTTTATGTATATGTTTTGTATGGAAGTAAGTGGAATAACGAACTATTTTAAGATTTTGTTTATGTGTTGGTTTTATATGAATGGTGTCTAGTTTCTATTATTTTTAACTTATGTTGTAATAAATGGAATTACATACGTATTATAAGTTGAGCCATAACAAAACAAGGGGCATTTTTGTAGTGTTAATGGGTTAAATGTTAATATAGTTATAGACCATGGCTGCACCATTTATCTATTATGGTCTTGCACTATGTTACGTTGTGGAAATGCACCTTGGGTGAGACTTCTTTTGTAAAGAATGATTGATATGTAGGCGCTAGAATATAATGCTTTTCTTGGACTCCTGAGTGGACCATGATTTGCATTTCAGGCCAATAATTAGATATATAGTCGAGACTAACCATGTCATGTGTGACACTTCTATAAT
>ML780881.1:642789-689497 GCA_009831015.1 Picea engelmannii | reverse complement strand
AATGATAACAATTAACCATGTATTGATAAAATAGACTAAAACTAATTTAAATCAATGCATAATCAATTATTCAAAGAATATGAAGATATTATAATGAAAATAAAACCATTTTACTCATAGGACAAAAGCCATTAAGCAACCTGTAATTTTATAATCTTCTTTGAAAATACTCATCCATTCTCCCAAATATTCCAACCATCCGTTACTCCATTTGAAAATAAATAATATACAAAAGAGAAAGGATACAAATCCTCTTCTCCAGTTCTTCGATCCTTTGGCTCTGAACGTTCTCATATATTTATACAATGAATGAACAGTGTGGGCGTCACTATTAATTTTCTCAACTTGAAATTTGCCTCGTAAAGAGACTTCAATATCTCTCAAATCGTGCATTTGTTTAGGAAAATTTCTATGTGGAAGGTAAATGGGTCCATTTGGGTTCTGGGTTTTAAACCGTTGCTTCAAATTCCTCACGGTCTGGCTGCAATTAGTCCTACAAAATCGTCTATCTGATCTTGACGCCTTTCCAAATTTTATCTGTTGTTGCTCATAAAATTATTTGTAGCAATCCAATATTATTTTTGGATCAATCATCTTGAACGTATTTGGATAATAAAATCAAGCCATGATCAGATCTGTTTCAAATATTTGATAATAAAAAGCCGTGAAACAAAAAGAAACCTAAATTAATAACCTAAAAATCGTGAATAAAACAAAATCTAGAACAATAAAATAAAAAATGAATTTAAACTAACTATAAGTTATAAACAAACATTGTTTATAATTTCCTTTCAAATATGATCTTAAAATTCTAGAAGCTTCAAGTTAATGGAGAAGAGAACAATATTAATTTTGGTTTTTTACAAAATCAAACAAATCATAGATAATTCTTTTTTTATTACTATTATTTTTATTTTGAAATGAGATGCAAAATGAATTTTTTTTTTAATTAATTAATATCACCAAATGATTTTATGAAAATGAGAAACCAACCAAGATATTATTTGATGAAGTATTGAACACATTATTCAAAATAGTCAAACTTGGTAATGAGCAAAAGAAATAACACATAATCATAATTTAAATGAAAGTAAACAGTTGATAAAAATTAACGTTTTTGTTTAAATTGAGATTTCTATGCTCGTTTCTAAATTTTGACATATACTTTTGTAATGAATGTCTCATATTATAGTGAATGTCTTAATTTTGTCTCAAAGCAAGCCAAGGTATGGAACTATTTGAAAATGTTGACTCTGTAGCTCATCATAGTTATCAAGATTCTAATGAGGGCCCTTTAAATTTTGTAAACATTTAGGGGGAGTTGTTGGGGCCCAACAAGTACTTGCACCAAAGTGTTACACCTACCCGAGACAAGACAAACAATTGAGATACAAGCTCAAAAACCAAATTGACAAGCAAGTGAAGCTTGTTGTCCTATATTGCAGCAGTAAACAAAAATATATATCAACAAGAATAAGAGCTAATTACTGTAGATTTAACCATCAAAATTACCAAATATTTATTGGACAATAAAGTACTAAAATAGTAGATAACTTTCCAATACTCAAGCATGAACTTTGACGGTGAATTAGGGATGCTAGATGAAGTTATCAAGAAAGTATTATGGAAGCCTTATGGTTGTAGAAAACAATTGCTACAATAACAAGATTCAACCACAAAAAATCACAAGTAAACCACCCAAAAGATGCACAATGATTAATAAATTATTATGGCAGCTTCTTAGCAATTTCTGATGGTTGAATAGTGAGTAAGAGAAAGAAATTTAAATGAGTTTGTTGCAGCCCTAATGGTTGTAGCATAAATTTATAACAACAATAAGATGTACTTGGCTAAGCTAGATGCCCTAGTGGCTCAAGCAAGCTAAAATCATGTAAAATTGATTCCACTTTATACAATTGAAATATCTCAATGAAACATGTTATCCAATGCAACTATTTTGTTTCTCCAATGAAATTTTCATATTAGTTCTTTTGATCAATTGGGTAAATGGATTCTTGGTTATAAGTGTTGGATCCACAATATCTCTAGGGGTGTAGGCCCTTCTAATCCCTAGAGCATGCAAAACCAACAAAGGTAAGTCTAGGAGGGTGTAATCCCTTTTACTCCCGCTAGTGACCTTTCAAAAATAGCAAATAAGATGGACCTTGGTGGAGGGTGTATGCCCCTATACTCCTCCAAGGGTTTTAAACAAGAATACTAGTGAAACAACAAGAAAATACCAACAAGTGCATAAATTCTCTTACTAATTCCATAACATAGCAAGAAGAAAACCCTAGTTTACCAAGAAATTTCCATCCACATGAAAAAGAACAAGTCTCCAAAAGGTGTGCACCACCTTAGCACCATATTATACCATAACAAGGATCCAAAAATGTTGCACAAGAGAGAGATAGTCCAAAATGCCCAAGTAGGGTGGAAATTTCAGCCAAGTAGTCTTCTCTAATGAGAGAGCTATGATAAAATGTAATGAATTTGATCCTTATTTATAAAAAAACTATAAAAAGTACTTGTCCACATTTAGTTAGGGTAAACCAAAAAATAAGGGGGTCATTGATCCGGATTATTTTCGGCACGAAATGAGAACGGAGATATAACAAAGGAATGCATAGAGATATCGCAGATATTCAATAATATAACATAAATGTATCAGAGATGAAACCATAAACACAGATATACAGTAATACACGATTTCTATTAATCAAAGAAATATACAGAGACTGTAAAAATATAGAGTGAAAGACTTGCTAGAATGGTGGCGGCTTATCTCTGAGAAGAGATGTGACGACTGCACTCATTCACAAGAAGATGATTACAATGAGGCTCTGAAGGCCTTTTTACAATAAACATGAATGCCAAAAACCCTAGACATACAAAAACCTAACCCTAGGAGATGAAGTGCCAAAAGTCATGTGGGCCCCGTTTGGGTAAGTTAGTACATCAACTTCTTAGGGTCGTAACTTTTGCATACAATCTCCATTTTAGGTGTATGATAGGTGGTTGGAAAGGTATCTCCGAGGAGATTCATTTTGAGGGCTCAATCATGCATTAGGATATCATTGAGAACCTCTATCTCAAAAAACCTTCATTTAGGCCCTCAAAATGGCCTCGGAAGTTAAAACCTGTTAAAAATAGTAAATTGCCAAAATTGCCAGAAAACTGTTTTGAGCGAGTCGGAAGAGGTGGGTGGCCACCGATATCCACCTAGATCAATTATCCCTCCTTAGGAAGAAATGGTCTCCATTGCGTTGAGTTCCCAAGGGGAGAGGGAAAAGCGTTTGCTAGATCTGCATCTTGGTGAGCTGCTTGTATTGTTGGAGACATCACGCTGATCAGTTTGTGGAAGTATGTCAAGAACCTATTGAGGCTAAGGCTGTTCAACAAGTCAAGATACATGAGAGGATGATGTGCAGAAGTAATCTTTGTGCTTTGTTGCAGCCTTGTCGACCTGCTTCTGTTGGATAGAAGGTGCTTGGGGCGAGGCTGTAGTGGTTGCAGTGTCCTGTTGTTCTCCTTTTGAACAGATTGTGAAGAAGCTAAATTTTGCAGTATGAGATACTACCTTGCGACACTTTTTAGGTGGAACAATAGTCAGAACTACCTCTGGTATTCTATAGAGATGACCCCCCAAAGTAACAATGACACTACGGGGTCGAGACTCATAAACAACATGGTGCTTCCACATATATGGCTGGCCCAAGAGAACATCATAGACATCCAGTGGGAAAACATCACATAATACCTCGTCCTTGAAGGGATGGATGTCGTATGACAATCGACATTGTTGGCTGAAACGGAGATCTCATCCTTGGCGAAGCCACCCGATGTTGTATGGCTGTGGGTGTGGTGTTGTCGACAATCCCAACTGTTTGAGGACCTCTGTTGAGATGAGGTTCTTTTGGCTTCCGCTATCAACAATAAAATGCAGTGAGGTCCCCTTCACCCACATCTGTGAATGAAAAAGGAACTCCCCCTTTTCAGGATCTGTTGGTTCTTCTGGTTGAATTATTGCGGTTTCGACAATAACAATGGGGTCTGCGTCAATGATCTGTCCTTTACCAGTATTTCAGAATCCGATTTTGAATCAGGGTTCGACTCCTTGTCTTTGATATTGGCCACCAATGAATTTTTTGAGCGACATTCATCGGTGTTGTGCCAGGGGATTTTGTGGAAATTGCATCATTTTCTGGTGTCCTTCTTTGTCTTCCCATGACCCTTCTTTTCTTGTGTCTTGGACTGGTTTTCGGGAGATTGTTTGTTAGGGATATCTTTGTCATACTTTGGTTGTTGCAGATTTATAGATCTGAAATCTCGTTTGTTCTGGTGCTTAAATTTCTGCTCAATTTTAACAGCATATCGATAAGCAACATCGAGTGATGAGATGTCCAGAAAATCCATTTCAGTCTGGATGTATTTGTGTAGAGCCCCACGGTATTTCAGAACCAAATGTCGCTCGGAGTCTTTGATACCCAACTTGGTGTGAAAGGTATGGAAGGTATTGGTGAACTACAGAACTGCTTGGCCCCTCTCTTGCTGCAGTGTGGTCCATCTCATGTACTGGTCCTCATAGTTTCCAACAGGGTAATACTGTTCCTTTACTGCATCCACAAAAAATTCCCAAGTGGGATTAGCCCCATATATTTCAGACTCCTCTGTGGAACTCTACTCCCAATAAGTTTCCCACCAATGTTTGACATAGGGGAGAGCTTTAAGGAGTGCGAAGGTGATCTTTTCTTTGTTGAAAAATTTGTGAACAGAGAAATAACCTTCTAGCAGATTTAACCATTTGTCTAGCGCTTCTGCATCTATCTGTCCTTCAAATATAGGAATATCAAAATTAACTTGTACCTTGAAAGGCGAGGTGCCTCCAAAGTGGTCGCTTGATGAATATGCGCATGTTTCTATCGACAGGTGTTGAAGGATGTGGGAAAAATTCTCCATCATTTCGTACCTCTGTCGCGTGAGAGCTTGCTCAAGCAACAGACTTATAGGATCGTCTGCTCCATCATTTTTCTTTTCTTCCGCCATTGAGGGTTTATTGGGTGTGCGAGAGTGATTGTCCTCAAGAGAGACAAGCTCGAGACCCAACTTTCTATACTTGGACCTCGTCAGGGACATGCATTGAAAAAAATGATCAAGAACAACCTGCTCTAATACCACTGATCCAGATTATTTTCGGCACGAAATGAGAATGGAGATATAATAAAGAAATGCACAGAGATATCGCAGATATTCAATAATATAATAGAAATGTATCAGAGATGCAACCATAAACACAGATATACAATAATACACAATTTCTATTAATCAAAGAAATGTATAGAGACTGTAAAAATACAGAGTGAAAGACTCGCTAGAATGGTGGCGGCTTATCTCTGAGAAGAGATGTGATGGTTGCGCTCATTCGTAAGAAGATGATTACAATGAGGCTTTGAAGGCCTTTTTACAATAAACAAAAATTCCAAAAACCTCAGACATCCAAAAACCTAACCCTAGGAGATGAAGCGCCAAAAGTCATGTGGGCCCCATTTGGGTAAGTTAATACATCAACTTCCCGAGGTCGTAACTTTTGCATACGATCTCCATTTTAGGTGTATGATATCTCGTTGGAAAGGTATCGTCGAGGAGGTTCATTTTTGGGGCTAAATAATGACTTAAACTCTCATTGAGAACCTCGATCTCGAAAAACCTTCATTTTGGCCCTCAAAATGGCCTCAGAAGTTAAAACCTACTAAAAATAGTAAATTACCAAAATTGCCAGAAAAATGTTTTGAGCCAGTCGGAAGAGGTGGGTTGATCCAGGTGGATATTTTTTTCCACCCACCTTTTCCGACTGGCTCAAAATAGTTTTTTGGTAATTTTGGTAATTTACTATTTTTAGCAGTTTTTAACTTCCGGGGCCATTTTGAGGGCCCAAAAGAAGGTTTTTCAAGATTGAGGTTCTCAATGATATCCAAAAGCATTATTGAGCCTCCAAAATTAATCGGCTTGGCAATACCTTTCCAACGAGCTTTCACACGCCTAAAATGGAGATCGTATGCAAAAGTTACGACCCCGGGAAGTTGATGTACTCACTTACCCAAACGAGGCCCACATGACTTTTGGCGCTTCATATCCTAGGGTTAGGTTCTCGGATGTCTAGGGTTTTTGGAATTCTTGTTTATTTTAAAAATGCCTTGGGAGCCTCATTGTAACCATCTTCTTCCGAATGCGAGTAGTCGTCACATCTCTTCTCAGAGATACGCTGCCACTATTCTAGCGAGTCTTTCACTCTGTATTTTTACAGTCTCTGTACATTTCTTTCATTAATAGAAATCTTGTATTACTGTATATATTTGTTCATGGTTGCATCTATGATACATTTATGTTATATTATTGAATATATGCGATATCTCTCTACATTTCTTTATTATATCTCCACTCTCATTTCGTGCCAAAAATAATCCAAATCAGTGGTATCAGAGCAGGTTGCTCTTGATCGTTTTTTCAGTGCATGTCCCCGACGAGGTCCGAGTATAGCAAGTTGGGTCTTGATATTGTCTCTCTTGAAGACAACTGCTCTCGCACACCCAAGAAACCCTCAATGGCGGAAGAAAAGAAAAACGACGGAGTAGACGATCCTATCAATCTGTTGCTTGAGCAAGCTCTCACGTGACAGAGGGACGAAATGATGGAGAATTTTTCCTACATACTTCAACGCATGCCGATAACAGCAGGCACATCTTCATCAAGCAACCACTTTGGAGGCACCTTGCCTTTCGAGGTACAAATTAATTTTGATATTCCTGTATTTCAAGGACAGATAGATGCAGAAGCCCTAGAAAAATGGTTAACTCTGCTATAAGGTTATTTCTTTGTTCACAATTTTTCTGACAAAGAAAATATCACCTTCAAACTCCTTAAAGATCTCCCTCATGTCAAACATTGGTGTGAAACTTACTGGGAGAAAAGTTCCACAGAGGAGTCTGGAATATATGGGGCCAATCCCACTCGGGATTTTTGTGTGGATGTGGTAAAGGAACAGTATTACCCTATTGGCAACTATGAGGACCAGTCCATGAGATGGACCACACTGCGGCAAGAGAGGGGCCAAGCAGTTCCAGAGTTCACCAATACCTTCCATAGCTTGTGCACCAAGCTAGGTATCAAAGACTCCGAGTGACATTTGGTTCAAAAATACCGTGGGGCTCTACACAGATACATCCAAACTGAAATGAATTTTTTGGACATCTCATCACTCGGTGCTTCTTATCGATATGCTATCAAAATCAAGCAGAAATTTAAGCACCAGAACAAATGGTAGTTCGGGTCTACAAATCCACAACAACCGAATTATGACAAAGACGACCCTAACAAACAGTCTCCTGAAAACCAGTCCATGACACAGGAAAAGAAGGGTCACGGGAAGACAAAGAAGGACACCGAAAAATGGTGCGAGTTCCACAAAAGCCCCTAGTACAACACTGATGAATGTCGCTCAAAATAGTCATTAGTGGCCGAGATCAAAGACAAGGAGCCGAACCCTGATTCAGAATCTGATTCTGAAAATAATGGTAAAGGACAGATCATTGACGCAGACCCCACTTATATTGTCGTGACAGCAACAGTTCAACTAGAAGAACCAACATATCCTGAAGAGAGGGAGCGCCTTTTTCATTCACATATGTGGGTGAAGGGGACCCCGCTGCATTTTATTGTTGATAGCAGAAGCCAGAAGAACCTCATCTCAGCAGAGGTCATCAAACAGTTGGGATTGTCGACAACACCACACCCACAGCCATACAACATAGAGTGGCTTTGCCAAGGACGATATCTCCGTGTCAGCCAACAATGTCGATTGGCATACGACATCCAACCCTTCAATGATGAGGTATTATGTGATGTTTCCCCACTGGATGTCTGTGATGTTCTCTTGGGCCAACCATATATGTGGAAGCGCCATGGTGTTTATGTGTCTCGACCCCGCAGTGTCATTATTTCTCTGGGGGTTCATCTCTATAGAATACTAGAGGTAGTTCCAACTACTGTTCCACCTAAAAAGTGTTGCAAGGTAGTATCTCATACTGAAAAATTTTGCTTCTTCACAATCTGTTCAAAAGGAGAACAGAAGGACACTGCAACCACTACAGCCTCACCCCAAGCACCTTCTATCAAACAGAAGCAAGTCGACAAGGTTGCAGTAAAGCACAAAGATTCCTTGTGCACATCATCCTCTCATGTAGCCTACTTTTTTAACGGCCTCAGCCTCAACAGGTTCGTGACAAACTTCCACAAACTTAGCAGCGCGACGTCTCCAGCAAGGCAAGCAGCTCACCAAGATGCAGATTCAGCAAATGCTTTTCCCTCTCCCCCAGGAACTCAACACAATGGAGACCATTGATTTCTAAGGAGGGAGGATTGATCCAGGTGGATATTGGTGGCCACCCACCTTTTCCGACTGGCTCAAAACAGTTTTCTGGCAATTTTGGCAATTTACTATTTTTAGCGGTTTTTAACTTCTGGGGCCATTTTGAGGGCCCAAATGAAGGTTTTTCGAAATAGATGTTCTCAATGATATTTTAAAGAATTATTGATCCCCCAAAATGAATCACCTCGACAATACCTTTCCAACGAGCTATCACACACCTAAAATGGAGATCGTATGCAAAAGTTATGACCCCGGGAAGTTGATGTACTCACTTACCCAAATGGGGCCCACATGACTTTTGGCGCTTCATCTCCTAGGGTTAGGTTTTCGGATGTCTAGGGTTTTTGACATTCCTTTTTATTGTAAAAAGGCCTTGGGAGCCTCATTGTAACCATATTCTTGCGAATGCGAGTAGCCGTCACATCTCTTCTCAGAGATAAGCTGCCACCATTCTAGCGAGTCTTTCACTCTGTATTTTTACAGTCTCTGTACATTTATTTCATTAATAGAAATCGTGTATTACTGTATATCTGTGTTTATGGTTGCATCTCTGCTACATTTATGTTATATTATTGAATATATGTGATATCTCTCTACATTTATTTATTATATCTCCGCTCTCATTTCCTACCAAAAATAATCCAGATCATGAGTGGCCACCGATATCCACCTGGATCAGTCTTGCCCCTTAATGTTTCCCCTTTACAACTTTAATTTGAATTTACACATTAAGAAACCCTAGAAATATGATGTCACACCTTAGAGGGGTGACGTTTTGGAACTTTATGGAAGTCATTGAGTTGTTGAAAGGATCACTAGGTCTCCAAAGGCCATGTGTCACTGTGTAATGTGTCTTCCTTCTCCATTAATAATTCCAAACCATATTCAAGGATCACTTCCACCATCAAAACCCTAGCCCTAGGGTGACGTCAAGCCCTCAAGATGATGTTTTGAACTTTCAAGGCCAAACATTGGGCTAAGATGGGATAGGTATCATCATCCAAAGTATCTTCTCTTGCCTCCAAAGGCAACGTTCAATCTCTAGCTACTCCCAATGTCTGGGTCATGGCTTCCAACCCATGGGATTCCTACCCCAATGAAGGCCCAAGCTTGACTTGTCCCTCTAAAACGTCGATCAACAAGGTCCTGTAAAGACAAAGAAGTGTTCCCTCCAAGGATCTCAAGTCAAATGTATCATGGAAAGTAAAATCACATTTAATACAAGATCCACCTAAACATGTGCACCAAAAACTACCTTATCAAATTAAACAAGTGCTCAAAGACCCTATGCAATTTTCCAAGTTTACGTATGGGAGGGTTGATAAGGTGACATATTGAGTGAATCATTTCTTAATTCAAGGAGTGTTTCTAGTAGGTGAACCCTCTCTAAGTCATGTGGAGAAGATGAAGTGGATGGGGTAATAACTTTGGGCATGTGTTCATGACATACAAGGGTTCATATTGTCTCTTTCATGGGTTCCTTTGTAGAGGGTGTGTTGCACCTTCATTTTCAATGCATCCTTTTTCTAAGCCCATTCATTTGCCATTAATTAATTGAAGTCCATAACAACTAGGTAATCTCAGAGGGTAACATAAAGCTTAGGGGAAAGCACCACAATGTCACTTGAGGGGAGAGGTACACAAAGTTCCATAGGGGTAAAGACAATTTTGTAACACACTTGTGTAGATCCCTCAACAAGTGGGACATCTATATAATATGAAATTGTTTCTTGCAAATCTTTGATTTTTTAGGAGAAACGTTTCATTGTTCTCAATACCTCTTTCGGTGAGCATATGGAATGTTATAGTTTTGGATTTTATCTTTTTCCAGGTACATTCGTTTCGGGCCTTCAACACATTCTTCCCATGAAAAGAGGTGCAATCCCTTTTTGGGTCAATACACCCAAAAATACCAAAAGATAAGGAGATGAAAAGGGGTGAAGTGTGAAAAGTGATAAGTATGGTTGGTAATGATATGATGACTCATCAAGGGGACCTCCTAGTAGTAAACCCATTCCCAAGGGTGATCACTTACTAGGGAACAATGTCAACCACCAAGGTGAAATAGGGAAAAGAGCATAATTTCCAAGAATAAGTTCTATAATCAAAAGTAGCTTTAAATGCAACATAATCAAATGCCTCAAGTATTAAAGTAACACTTACCACAATACCTGACTTGTACCTCAGGGAGAAAGACCCATTGTATTCTAGAAGCAAGCTAATGTGGTGAATTCCATCGTGGAGAATCTGGGATGTGTGGTGGTAAAGTGGGTCTTTGTCTGTGCATGTGGACACTATCAATCATCTGTCTCTCGGTACTCCATGTATGCAACTTGAGCACCTCAAGACATCATCTCCTTAGTTATCCATAGAAATTGGGGATAACACACATGAGACACAAAAAAATTTGTTCTACAAAATTTTTTGATTGAGAAATTGTGAGGACAAACCAATCCTCCTAGCAAAATTACAACTTTCAACAAATTTCGGAAAGACCCTTCCAACTTGCAAACCTGCTGCTGTACCCTATTAACGTCACCTAGCTGGCTACTGATGTCACCTATTGTATGGCTTGTTGACATAAATATTATGAATTGTTGACATTAGTCATGTGAACTGTTCATACCACACTGATTGTCTGTACCACACGTGCGATTATCCTTCCTCAGCAGAAAATAAAAAAAACTGAATGTCCAAAAAACCTATTCCATATTTTCCAAAGTGAAGAATTTCCTTATTGAAAATTTTCCTCCCAATATCCTTGGCACAAGTGCTCACTCACTTATGCCAACTCCATAATGTCACAATTGTTGATGTTTTGGTAGTTGCAAGAGGAAATTTCCTCCAGACAACCTTTTTTAGAAGAGAAGAAGATTCCAGAAGTCCAAGGAAGACCATTGAACAACAAAAGAACACCCTAGAAAAGAAGTTGGCCCACAGGAAAAGAATAAAGTAAAATAAGAATACCTAGAGGAGAAGTCAGCCTAAGCAAGGTGACTTTAAGACTATAAATAGAGGAGACGTCTTGCTCATTTGACACACACAACACACTCACTCTCTCATTAAAGAAGGAAGCACAAGTCTGAGGAGAGGAAGAAGATGTAGTAGAGGTTCTTGATTATTCTTTGTTGTGTCTTTTCTCTTGTGTGCCATCTCTCTAAGGAGGTGTGCTACTATTGTATGGTGTTGTTGATGTAGTTGCAAGAACTACCTTGTGCACTAGCCTAGTGCTAGGGTTTCTTCTTTGTCTGTAGCTCTTAAGAGCTGGTTCATATTGGATTATATTGGATGGAATCTATCTAAGAAAGGTTTATGGGTTTTCCCCCCATTTGGGGTTTTCCCGGGATAAATCCCTTGTGTTCTCTTGTATCTTGTTTATGCTTCTCGTAATTTTCAGTACATTCTATAATTGCTAGTGTTAAATAAGTAAAAGAACATTGGTAACTATACTTCTATGTAAAAAAAAAAAAATATAACATGGGTTCAGAGTCGGTTACCTTCTGAACAGTTTGACCACTGGAAGGAAGATCGTTTGCTTCAATACCTTGTTTTTTCACTAGAATACTTTATCAAGCTCGTTGAGCACTAGTTCCAAGGTGTTGGGACTATATTCACCACAGATTAGTTCGACCTACCCTAGCGCACCCCTTGCAATACTCTGGTTGCAGTTCTATGAAAGATCAGAAATTTGAAATTTCTTAGATCTAGGGTTTCTACTGACGAAAATGTCAACCGGTATGAGCGTTGAAGATGGATTGGATGGAGCAGATAAATTCAGGTCCTGGAAGCATAGATTTCTTCTCATTCTATAAGAGAATGAGTTATTGGATCATGTCAAGCAAGTACTTATATAACCCAAAGATGAAGTAGCTAAAGAAAAATTCAGGAAGAATGAAGTCAAGGCCAAGAGGATCTTGAAAGATTCGATAAAATACCATCTTATACCTAATGTATCAGAACTCAAGTCACCGAAGGGAATGTTTGATGCCCTAACTAGACTTAATGAAAGTAAGAATACCATATGGAAGCTTACTCTAAGGCATCAACTCAGAAATGTGAATGAACAAGTCATAAACAGTCACCAATTATTTTATGAGGATCTCGTAGATCAAGGACCATTTAGTAGCTATTGGAGACTCAGTAGATGACACTGAACTTGTGACTACTACACTCAATGGATTTCCTTCCTCTTGGGATCCATTCGTTCAAGGTATTTGCACTAGAATCAAATTGCCCAAGTTTAACAAGTTATGGGCAGATTGTACCCAAGAGGAATCCAGATTAATATCAAAGTCACATAAGACAAATGATGATGAAAATCAAGCCCTTTCTACTCAAGTGAAGAAAAGGAAAGAAAGGGAAGAAGGCAGTCTAAAGAAGTCTAAGAAACCACACTAAAAGAAGGACGCGTCAAGGATCAGATGCTACAACTGCAAGAAGATGGGACATTATGTCTCACAATGTCCTCTTAGACATGAAAAGGGAAAGAAGAAGCACCATGCACATGCAACAGAGGCTGAAGAGCACAATTCAAAGGATGAAGAATTTGTATTTGTCTCAACACTCACAGGAACTATCACTCAAGGGAGTGATATTTGGATTATAGATTACAGTGCTTCCAATCACATGACTAGATTCAAAAATTCTCTTTCAAAATTAACAGAAAAGAGTTCATCCCTTCAAGTGGAGCTTGGGGATGATTCCATACATGAATTTAAAGGCGTTGGAGAAGCCTCCCTACAAATTGACTCATGTAACCCTCTTTCAATTAAATATATTTTGTTTGTACAAGGTTTGAATAAGAATCTACTTTCCATCTCTCCTTTAGAAGATAAAGGTTTTAGGGTAGCTTTTGTGGATGGCCTAGTTCTTCTATGGCCCAAGAATTCAAGCATAGACAAAACTACCATGATTGGTGTTCGAGAGGAAGGATTATATAATTTGAAGGGGCACCAAGAACAAGCCCTTGTACATAACAGTGTGAGCTCTAGTGAGCTATGGCACTAAATACTTTCTCACATAAACTATATAGTGCTACCAGTATTGAGCAAGAAGGTTATAGGTCTACCAAACATTCAGGTAGAACATGATAGAGTATGCAAAGGTTACGCACTTGACAAGAATGTCAAGGGAATCTTTACTAGCAGTGACAACATGTCCAAGGGGATATTGGACATCATACACTCCAATGTATGCATACAAATGACAATGCCATCCTTTGGAAAATTGGTATACTATGTATTATTCATAGATTAATATTCTTGAAAGGCATGGATCTACTTCTTGAAAGAAAAAGATGAAATCTTCAACAAATTTCAGGAATTCAAGGATTTAGTTGAAAATCTCTCTGAAAGGAAGATTAAAGTCTTGAGATATGATAATGGTGGTGAGTACATCTCAAAAGAGTTTAAAGACGTTTGCAGAGAAGAAGGAATTAAGAGGGATCTAACAACTCCCTACAACCCCCAATAGAATGGGGTTGCAGAAAGAAAGAATAGATCCATTGTAGAAGCAACCAAAGCAATGATCCATGACCATGGCTTACCCATGCATTTATGGGAAGAAGCATCCAGTACATCCGTGTATGTTCAAAATAGAAGTCCTCACAAGATATTTGAGAACAAGACACCTGAAGAGGTGTTCATTGGAAAGAAACCAGAAGTCAGTCACTTGAATATTTTTGGTTGTCCAGTGTTTATACATGTTCCAGAGGAAAAGAGAACGAAGTTGGAACCTTCAGGAAAGAAGGGCACCTTCGTTGGATACCGTGAGACTTCGAAGGCTTATAGAATATACACTCACGGGAAGAGACATATTGAGATCAACCGAGATGTAACATTTGATGAAGAAGAATCCTTCAGAGGATAAAGGGAGTCTCACATGGACGAGTTCTGAGTGGAGAAGGAGGCTCCAAGGGATGCATTCATGGTAGACTCTACACCAGAGGAACCCATTTCAGAAGTTCAAAATGAGATGGTAGAGTTAGAGAGACATGTAGAACCACCCATAGAAGTTGCAGTCACCAAGAAGAGACAAACTTGGCTCCGAAACATCACTCACTTTACACTATGTAGCCAGTCACAAACTCATCTTTTACTTCCACCTTGAGACATTTAACACAAACAAATTTAGTACCAAAATTTTCATTAAATTTTAGCACAAACACAGTTAATACCACAATATTAATATTATTCCTTTGTGTAAGGAGATCAAAGATATTTGTTTCACATTCTTTCTACTCAAGTGACTACCAAGGGAATATCAGCTCCAAATTTTATATAGTCAAGTGCCTTATTATTTTTGGTAGTGAAAATGAGCAGTGACTTGAACTCTAGAGTTCGAGGTATTGTGGATTAGGGTTCATCGTAGTGGATCATATTGCTTATTATTTATGATGCTCTACAAATTGAGCCATGAATGGCAATGAACATGGCTCATGAGTTGTTGTTGTGCAAACAATGGTGAATCAAATTCTAAAATTTGGGGCTTGGGGATTAGGGTTTGAAGTAGTGGGTCAGATTCCATTTCTTTATGATTTTTTGCAAATTGAGATGGGGGTCCTCTGTGAGTATCCTACCAATGCATGACATGTATTGGATTTTTGTTTTGTTGACTTTCATCGTTCCTTTATGTATTCAACCCTAATATGTCCCACAATTATGTTGTTTGCTTTTCTTGTTCTGGTGTTCCACCTTTTGCATGAGGATTTTTAGTCCTAAATCGATTTTTCCTACCTTGTGTCCTTGTAATAAATGAGGCATCCTCCTGCATTTATTGGAGGCCACTTTCTCCAGTAGTGGTACCCAAAAAACTATTGGCAAGTGAGGTCGACACGCTACATCTGTAGGTTAGTTATCTTAACAGTTATGTTAACTTGTTTTAATCAAATTCTTCTGACCAAGTTTCAGATTGGCCCAATATGAGTGGAAGAGTGATTGATTTTGGAGGGAAGAGATAATGAAAGATATTACATATGTCTTGTTTCAAAAAGAGAAGAGGCACTCTTGTATTCTTTGTCACTTACACAATTAAAATTTACAGTCTTTATCACTCTTCCACCCCTGTGATTCTCTAATGCCATAGGGGAGGTCACAAACTTGTAGCTTCTTCTATGTTTTGAATATAATTCTATCATGCAATGTTTGATCACATAATACAATTGGGCATGTCCAAATATCAGTGTTGTTTGTATTATATGCATGTATTTTTTAAGCACTATTATAGTGTTTTCCAAGCTAATTAGAGGATAACTTAGAAATACTTAGAAATTTCTTGTTTTGAGAAGATAGGTATAGATTATCTTACAAACAATTGATGTAAATATAATTCTAAATTATATCAATGATATAATTTTGTATTTACTAATAATTAGTGATGATAACAAAAATTGTTTTTTATTTTATTTTATTCTAATAACAAATTATAAATTATGATTTGATATCTCGATAACAAATGATATATAAAATAAAAAATTATAGATATGTAACCTCTTTTGTTTTTTCAATATATTGAAAAATATGTTTTTTCAATATATTTGAAAAAATATTTAGTTCAATACTCTCATAACATCATCGATTAGATCGCTTAGAGCATTTCATCTTAATCTTTGGACGTACATATATCATTATGTCATCCATTTACTTCTAAAATATTATTTTATTGTGTTTAAAAAATCTATTTGTTAAACTATAACATGTGTGTTTAGTCCACTGTTATCATAATTTCATATTTTATTTGTTTAGTCGAGTGTTATCATAATTTCATATTTTATTTCAGTAATAGCATTTACGTGTAGGTTTGACTATTCCTTATTGGTCGAAAAGAGAGACGTTCTACTTGACGTTTATCCCAGGCCATCAAATTATTATAATACTAATTTATAATAAGAAACTTTAGATTTTTAGTTGTTGGAAAATCATTCACTATATGGTCATGACTCATCTTGAGGGTTGTATAGGTTAGGGTAAGTTCTTAAAAATTTAAGAACCTTTGGATGAGGTTGTTGGCCCTTTTGTTTTGATGAAAGAATATCATGGCGTTTCATCAATAACTAATTGGTTTTTGGTGTTAGGCTAATAAGGATTGGATTAGAATACTTGGATTAGGCTAATAAGGATTGGATTGGATTGGTTTTTGGTGTCATAGAATACTTGTTTTCGAGGAATTTAATGTCGATGGAATAAAGAAATGGTGGTTGGATTAGAAGGCAATAAATATTGAGGAACATATTTTTTAGTCTATGAAGAACAAGAAGAAGAAGTGGAGAAGTAAATGTGACTTGTGCATGTTAGAAAAGATTAGATGATGGAGAGTAAAGACCATTGTTTGGGTAGTCAATATTTAAAAGTCTTCTCAATGTATGCCTTATCTAAAGGTGATGATTATAAAATGTAACGTTCGAGTCGTTGGATTGAGTTGATAGTTTTGTTGGTTGATGAGTTTATGTTAGTTGTTGTTTTGGGTCTTAGTTTTTTGGATTAGTCTAAGCACTGTAATATGTGTTATGCGTTTTAAATTAGGTTATCGAGTCTAGACTCTGGTAAGTATCTACTACTAGGGCCCCTATGTATATGTTTTGTATGGAAGTAAGTGGAATAACAACCTATTTTAAGATTTTGTTTATGTGTTGGCTTTATATGAATGGTGTCTAGTTTCTATTATTTTTAACTTATGTTGTAATAAATGGAATTACATAGGTATTATAAGTTGAGCCATAACAAAACAAGGGACATGTTTGTAGTGTTAATGGGTTAAATGCTAGTATAGTTATAGACCATGGCTGCACCATATATCTATTATGGTCTTGCACTATGTTACGTTGTGGAAATGCACCTTGGGTGAGATTTCTTTTGTAAAGAATGATTGATATGTAGGCGCTAGAATATAATGCTTTTCTTGGACTCCTGAGTGGACCATGATTTGCATTTCAGGCCAATAATTAGATATATAGTCGAGACTAACCATGTCATGTGTGACACTTCTATAATACAGAGAGTGACTTGTGAAGAAATACTTACAAAACTGGTTTAGTAAATAGATCGACCTTTTGCAAAGTATGAAGCTTTATTAATTAAGTGGAAAAAACATAATTTTAAAAATCATTTTCAATTTGATGATATCAATAAGATTTTTTAAATGGACTTGTTAGGGAGCTCGTATGAATGCTTATGAAGACTAAAAAAGAATCCAAGTTTTGTTTAAAGAAATGGAAACATTGTTATTTGAAAGTTTGCAATAAAACTAACCTTATCATTCTCACATGCTTTAAAAAAACTAATTATAAAAAACACACAAAAATATTTGATAAAAAAATCCCCACTTAAGTGAAAACGAAAATGTTCTTGGTGAAAAAGAAAACACTTACCTTCATCCCCAAACTCCGAAGGTAAAATTTTTGGGGTTAAGATCTCTAGACTCCTTAAGCTCTTTAACTTACTATTTGTGGATGATGTATTGATCATGACCAGCGCTAAGGTTTCTAAATGGAAGGAAATAGATTCCATATTGTTTGTATTCTACAGAGCGTTAGGTCTAATCATAAACCCTCACAAGTCGTCGTTCCATTTTTATGGTCTAAAGGATGATGAACTGACTAGCTTTAAGGCTATTTTTCCATTCAAGTTTGTGGATCTGACTGAATGTTTTCACTATCTGGGATTCTTTCTTAGGCCGGAAAATTACAGGGTTGAGGACTGGAGATGTCTCATCAACAATTTTGAAAGAAGGATTAGACTTTGGTGCCAATGTTGGTTGTCCTTGGGAGGGAGGTTCATTCTTTTCAAAGAGGTGCTAAAGAGATTGCTAGTGTTTTGGTTGGCATTTGAAATTATCCCTACCTCAGTTCTCAACAAAATTCGTCAGTTGATGTTCAATTTCACGTGGTCGGGAAAAGGGGCTTCAGATCATGTCCACCTCGTTAAGTGGGAAGATCTTACAAAACCAAAAGCATATGGTGGGTGTGGTGTAAAAAAATTGTTTGTGTTTAGTAAGGCGTTGGAAACAAATAGCCTTTAGTGATGCTTGATGAAGGATGGTCTGTGGCACAGGGTGCTAAAAGATAAATATCTCACTTCATCCTCGGTGGTGGCTTGGCTTAGAAGATCCATAGCATGTTTACACAATTCCTCAAACACTTGGAGAAGCCTTTTAAAATCTTTTCATGTGGTGACTTAATGGATTGCTTGGAAGCCAGGCTCAGGCATATCCATCAGACTTGGTGAAGATACGATTCTAGGTTTGGGACATAAGTCCTATTTATCCCCTGGCCTCATCATTTGACTTAAAAGGAGGGGCTACCACTTTCTATATTAGATGGAAGGTTTGGGCATGAAAGGAGCAGTTATGGCACACTAGAAATCAACTTCGGAGATGGGCTTGGTTGGCGCAGAGGCAATTAAATGGGTCTGTTTCTGTAGAGCATTGGACCATACAGGTATTTCACTGACAAACACTCCGGATGAGCTAATTTGGATAGGGGGAAATAACTCGGGTGTCATTATTGCAAAAATTTCATATGATTCCATAGCTTCGAAAGTATGGATCCGTAGTGTAAATTGGTGGCACAACATGCTTTGGAAGTGATATTTAGCTCCAAAACTAAAACTTTTCACTTGGGTAATGCTGGAAAATAGGATCCTCACTTGGGAAATACTACAACAAAGAGGGAGATCTAGACCGAGCATTTGTGCTCTTTGCCTACATGATTCCGAGAAAACTCTTCATTTGATGATGCACTGTAGGTTTGCAAAACAGGTTTGGAAAGAGACTTTAGCATCTCACAATATAAATTCTTTCTAGCAAGGTACAAATTTGTAATTGTGTTTCAAAGACTGGTGTCGTAGACAGCCTAAGTGGCATGTGTTTCCCTCTATAATCTACTGGAAAATTTGGTTGGAATGTAACATGTCTATTTTCGAGGCAGGTCGGGCTTCAACAACCTCGGTCTCACACATGATCTTGGCATGGTTAGGGAATACAAAGGTCCCAAAATAGCCAACCTTATCTACAAAAACGCCTCCTCTACTAAAATAGGGTAGACCAACTGGATGGTTTGATGGGGCAACTCAAGGAAGAGTTCATTTTAGTGGAGTGGGAGGAGTCCTCAGGCTAAAATTGCACATAGAGTGTAGGTGGATGATAAATTGTGGTTATGGATTGAATAACAAAGTTGAATTATTTGGATTTTGGGCTTTGCTAACTCTAGAAAATCGATTGCATATCTATGATCTCCAAGTGTTTGGGGACTCAAGGATTGTCCTTGACTGGCTGAACCAAAAATGTGCCCTCCAGGTCCTGGATTCGATATGCTCGAAAGACCGGATAATGGCTCTCTTGAAGGAATTCACAACCCTTGAATTCTCACATACTTACAGAGCCTTTAACCAAGAGGTGAACAAATTATCAAAATAAGCTTTGCATCAACCAGAAGGTAAAATTACTTATTATCGGATGGAAGATGGGCTTGTGGGAACAAATCTGTTTCTAACTCTTTTTTGAGGCACTTCATATCTTGGCTCAATAATCACTTTTTCCCATCTGTTTTTTGTTCGGTTCCAATAGAGGGATGCTACCTCACAGGCCTGAGGGTGGCAATTTTGAGTCATTGACTAGGATAAAGGGATATTTGTTGTATATATTTCCCCCGTGTCCTCTCTTAAGTCAAATATTTGTTTCTTGAAATATTTGTAATTGTTGCTTTTTTTTTTTTACAAAGATATGTACCTCGAAAGAGAATTTTATATATAAATATAAGAAAAAAAAAATTGTTGGAAAAAAAAAACTCCATTCCCAAATGGATGTCAACGTAAGTATTTGTAGTGAGAGGTGATATAGTTTCACGATGCACCAATCGATTTAAAGTTTGTTACAAGGAAAATCTCTCTATGGCTAGGGGAAAACCAGAATAGACATAAATGACTGCAGAAATCAACTCTATTCTCAAGTATGCTATATAAACATATATGCTAGCAAGACAAGATAAAAGGCCTACCTCGTCCAGACGTTCGATGAAGTCCATCATTGAGCACTTGACCCAAAGCAATATACCTGCAACTAGTCCTCAAAAACCAAGCAAAGCAAGCATATGGTGATAATATATGATGTTAGCACATTCAATAGCATAATCCATTATCATTCATAACAAATACGCCCATGGAATAATAATTCAAATATTTGCAAGATATCAATTGGATGAAAATAGAGTATTTCTATTAAGATGTAATCAACATAAGTGAAGAAATTATAGATTTTAGTGTCAGGATGGTTCAAAACCAAGAAACTAAGTTCCTTCCAGCTAGGCCTCCACCACTTCAATCCTCCACCAAAGGCAAGCTCATAGAAGAGAGACAATGAAGTTCTCAATCAATAAGGGAAGTGCTTGGGGGCTGAACATTGTGTTCAGACTTAAAGGATAAAGGGATGCATACTCAATGTGAAGTGAATAATTCCTCCAGAGTAACTTTGCTCTCAAAGTTGAATTCTTTCTCCTCCTTTCCATAGCTCGAAATTGGCCCATTTATAGCCTTCAAGTGGAATTGAAGAGCCGAGTCAGAGCGTTTCCAGTATATGGAAGGCCAAGGATCATTGATCTCCTGTCGTGACATGGAAACTCAACACCATTTTTCATTTTTGGGCACATTTCCCGATGTACGCGGGTTGTAGTGGTGCAACCTGTGTATACGCATGTTGTATAGTATGCAAGGTGCGTATATGTGGAAAAAATGTATTTTTAGCTCTGGGATTTGCAAAAAGGGATGAAAAGTCTACATAAGGATATGGGAAAAGGCCTTCTATGCAAGATTGCATGGGGTGAGGCAAATCTTACTATAACAAAGTTAGTCGTGGACAATGAACCTCAAAATATAATACGTTAAAAAAAATACATCCATCTAGCTCATGAGAAAATTAACATTTTAAAGAGTAGATGTGGGGAGTTTTTACAATATTGAAATAAAATGGTTCAATAAATTAAGGTCATTTATATTTTTTTAAGTCACTATTCACATTTTAAAAATAATGAAATTATTTATTAAAAAAACTTCAAAATATTAAAAAAAAACATCATCTTAAAATATTTAAAAAGAAATACAACCATCTTGATCACATGAGATAATTAAGATATTAAAGATTAAAAACAACATCTTAAAATATATAAAAAGAAATACATCGAGATAATTAACATTTTATCGAGCAGAGGAATGAAATGACAGAAGTATGATGGTTAGAAAAGTGACATAAAGTCTCAGAAATTATATAGAACATTAGGCCACGAATTTGGGGGGGAAATGGATTGTGCATACTTTAAACAGTCATATCTGGAGATACGGGTAATGAAATCAATATAGAAATAGCTCGATCGAAAGATAGAGGAGAGGAGAAGAGGATGGGATGGATAGTACTAGAAGATTGAGATAAAAGAAGGATCGAAAATGAAAAACACAGGCAGAACCTGAATTCAGATGAAGAACTGGATATGCATAATTCAAACAATCATATCTTAAGTTACGAGAAACAAAATCAGACAAACAAGGGCTCAATAGAAAGCTGAGATAGAGGAGAATAATCTGGAATGATTTCATTCAATATACAAAAGCCAGAAATTCCCAGAAAATTTCAAAGACTGAAGATAACGTCAATGAGCAAAGTCAATGATTGTTTTTTAACGAATTTCATTTGCAAACTACCATAGGGAGAATGTAACCATCCAAGAGTCTCTTCATATTCGATTTGTAACTCCCACATCCATATTTTTGAAATGTAAAAAATAAATTGGGTGAAAATGAAACGAATAGTCAAGAGAACTCAAGAGTCTCTCTTGTCTTATAAAAATATAACTCATAGGATAATGAATGACCTTTTCCCTTTGTAACATAAATATGGTACTATTACTTCTGAGGAATAAAGAGAAGGAGGCATTTCAGAAATTTGTGGCTTTGATGGATGTAGTATAGACTACTCTTGATGCATTTATATTTTGCTTGAGTAGATAGGATTCTGTTGTGTGAATTGTTTCTGCACTCTGTGTTGTTTACTCAAGCTATCACATGTTTCTTCATGGGTACATAAATTATGTTATAAATGTGTTGTGCAACTATTGGTCTATACCTCTGTAGCATTATTGATTTCATTTACCATTAGAATACATGAATTATTTATGGTTATGATGGCTATCTTTCTTTGTACTCATTCTATTAGTTTTTCTCCTGGGATAGGTTAGAATTAGTTAGATTAGATTAGTTATCATTTATTTATTTTAGCCTTATAATTAGTTACAACTCTTTGGAGGGAAGTTTGTTGTATTTCCCCCTTTTTATTATTTTAATTCTAAGCGGCAGCGAGGCCCATAAACGTGCAGGAAACGCTGCCCCAAACAAGAGTGGGTCTAATTGGGACCTATCATCGAGCGTTCTCCCTCATCTAATTGAACGGGTCATTCTATCATGTCAACGTATTATATAGGAAAGATTCTTTAAAAAGGGAATTTGAGGGTTGGGGCTCAATTTCATGACATTCAAGTGTTTGCGACACCTTTTCAACTCATCCATGTTGAAAATAAATTAGTCATGGACAAACATTAATCCCTATTTTAAACTCCCCAAGGCCTACCACCCTCTAGAGGTGAGCATGATCATTTTATTCCACTCATACAAGGTAGCCTCCCACCTAATCTACACATATATCACCATCCATTTGCCCAAAAAAATGAAATTAAAAAGTTTGTTTACGAGCTCCTAGCTACTACTATCATCCACCCTAGTACCAACCCTTATTCTTCATAGGTCATAATGGTCCTAAAGAAGGAAGGAACTTGGCACATGTGTCCTGACTTTTGATCTCTCAAAAATATAATAGTCAAGGATAATTTCCCCATTCCCATCATTGATGACCTTTTGGATGAAATCAAGGGTGCTCAATTATTCACCAAACTTGTGCTTTACTAAGGCTATCACCAAATTCACATGAAGGAGGGAAATATTCCCATAGCTGATTTTCACACTCATGTAGGCCATTATGAGTTCTCGGTAATTCCCTCTGGCCTTTGTCATGCACCTTCCATCTTTTAGATTCTCATGAACATAATCTTTCGATCCTTTCTACATCATTTTTCCCTTGTATTTTTTTTATGACATCTTGATCTATAATATAACTTGGCAAGACATATGTGAATCATGTCTTAAAACTACTTTTTATTCATCAAATATTTCTCAAGAGGTCCAAATATGCATTTGATGTCTCTGAAGTGGAATATTTGGGTAATTTTTTTAATCATGATAGTGTATGTGTGGATTCAAAGAAACTTTAATCCATGAAGGATTGGCTCCATCCATAAACTCTTATAAGTTTAGGTGGTTTTCTTGGTCTCATTAATTAATACTGAAAGTTCATAGAGAACTATGGTAATCTTACAGCTCCCCTCACAACCTTACTTAAAAAAATATATTTTAGTTGGAATGCCACCACCGAGCAAGCCTTTCAAGATTTGGAGAATGTTATGTGTACAAACCTAGTACTCACTCTTCCATACTTCACTAAGACATTTATTTTGGAATGTGACACATCTATTAAAGGCATCATAGTAACACTCATGAAAGAGGGATGCCCACTATCATTTATGAGAAAACAATACTATGAGAGGTACTTGCGAAAATCAACTTATGAAAACAAAATGATGGCTATGTTGCAAGTTGTAGATATCTAGCATCCATACTTCCTTGGGAAACATTTATAGATTAAAATAGATAATTGTAGCTTGAAATACTTCCTAGAGAAAAGGATTTCATCCCCCAAGCAATAGAAATGGGTCACCAAAACATTGGGATATGACTATGAGATAATATATAAGGGAAAGAAGAATGTGGTAGAAACTTCTCTCTCTTTTTCTCTACGGCATGAAATGTATGGGTCCCTCTTTTCACTCTCCTTCATAGTAGTAGACTAGTTGAATCATGTATCCAAAGAATGGTTAAAATATCCCAATATCACTCACCCAATACAATAACTTCAAATGGTACCCCATGCATATCAAAGATACACTTGGAAACATGAACAAGTCTGGTGTACAAGGAATCTTTATTTGAACAAGAAGTCAACAATTAAATCAACGTTCAATATTTCTTGAAACATATGAAAGGATTAAACATTCATTTTTTTGGGAAGGAACGAAGAAGGATATCCACACCTTTGTGGTAGAGTGTGACCTTTTCTAATGACACAAAGGAGAAATTGTGAAGCCCAGGTGAACAACAACCTTTACCCATTATACCATCTATATGGACTTCATCATGAGGTTAACCAAATCTAGAAATAAACTTGTCATCCTAATTGTGGTTGATCAACTTTTGAAATATGATCATTTGTGTGCTCCAAAACACCACTTTAAAGCCTTCATGGTCACTCAAGTATTCATGGATAATATCTTTAAGCTCCATGGTATGTTGCAATATATTGTGATAGACCATGACCCTACTTTCAATACCACTTTCTCGCAAGATTTGTTTTATCTCCAGGGAATTCAATTGAATCTTAGCACTACCTATCACCCCAGACTAATGGTCAGATTGAAGTTGTCAACAAGTACTTAGAAATGTATTTGAGGTTTTACACTTTAGAATGACAATCCCAATGTGTTCATTGCTTACCTCTAATATAATGTGTTTGAGAAAATAAGTTATTTCCAAACATGATGAATACCTTAAGAAACTACTCACATAACTAGATCATATATGAATAAACCAATGTTTTACATGGTTAAGCCCCTCAAAGGGGGAAAGAGACCACATCCCCAACCAAGACAACCACTTGAGGCAATATATTAACACAAAAACAACTATTGTACATAAGATTTTCTCACTATTTATCTTCAACAAATGACCCTTCATTCTCTTTAAATAGAGATAATGGACCAATTAGGTATTAATCAATGGTCAATATAATCATTAGCATTGAAGAGAATATGAATCATTGGATCACTTTGTGTATAGAATATATCTGATATGTAAACTATTATTTATATTCCACTAGATAGTTCGTGAGAATAGATATAATAAAATACTGAAATATTTATTGTGAAGGTTAATTTCCTTTAGATCTTATATTCTTTAATTACCATTTTTTTGCTTAAAATGCACAAAATAGATGAAATGTGAAAAATAGAGCACAAAAATAAATACTCACATGCTATCTACAAATAAACACAAGATATAACATGGGAGACCCAATACCAGAGATCCAACTATAAGGTGAGTCGATATATACTCTTCTCTTCAAATGCAACTACAAAGCAAGAGGCACTCTTTGTGGAACTTTCTTTGACAATGTGGCTACAAAATCTCTCCTCCATTCTCTCAAAATACCACTAATCCAAAAATGGAAGGAATTGATAACAAATTGACATTAATAAGATGCTCATGAATTATTAAAGAGTTCAACCATTAATAGCCATGCTGCAAATAAGAGAATATAACAACAATAAGAAAGAGACAAAGACAAAAAGAACTTGGTAACATAGTTCACCAATATGTGGCTACGTCTCTAGGCCCGCTTCCAAGTGGAGGACCTCTCTATTGATCTTCAAATGCTCAAGTTATCTTTACAATGGCTCATTGCTATTACAAATAGGATTATGATCTGTGTACAAGACCTCCTTGTGCAGATGCATGCATGCCTCAAAAAATTCCTCTCAAAACATGAAAAAATGCCCCTCAAAACATGAGAAATGGGCCAAAAAATCCAACTCTTATTTACATTCCTTGCATACAAAGTACCCTCTCAAGCTCAATAAGCCTAGTTTATATATTTTTTAGGCTCAGTTTGGGAAGCCCAACTTCCCACAAAAATCTGACCTCTTTTTGGGATCAAATCCCCCTCCAAATGGGCAATAAATCTCCAAAAACAACCAATGTAGGCCAAAACTATAGGAAAAAACCCACTGTTGTAACAAAATATCAAAATTAGCCCCAAAGGCCTAGGCGTGCACTCCAAAACAGGGTCACATGGAAACAAATGGCCAAGCACCAGCCCCTAAGGGTTGTGCGCTGGCCCTTAGCCTGCAATTAATGGTCACATGGTGCAATTTGAAAAGGCCGCACCCTAACGATGTGCCTTTGTTGTGGTCACCGCCCCTAGTCATGTGCACCATAGGCACCGGTGGTTAGGCCTTAAATTGTGCCCCCCACACCCTTTTCTGATCTGGTAGTGGAGCGCTCCAAATGGTAGGCTATGGTTATGTGAAAACAAATAAATCTGCAGGCTAGGGCTTAGCCCCAGCCCCCTTTCACCTTCACCCTGTCATTTAAAACACCTTATATATAATAATGTGGACTTGTTAATACAAGTCCCATCATTCGCGCGTTGGAAATCCGACCTATCCCAAGGAATTTACCCTACCAAGAGGTCATGGGGTCGAATCCTATGAAGCTTAAAACATTTTACCCAACCAACGAATGTTGGGATTCCATGTGACAGCCCATGTCTGGGCCACGTGGCACCTTTTCATTTACCCACAAAATGTGCCACTTGTCGAAATGGGATTGGACCACTTTCATCTGCCCAATTAGCCTGTTGTTGCACTGCCATGTGTCTAAATGCTACATCAGCATGATGACTTAATAATGACATCATGTTGACGTCATCATTGACTTTTTTCCTGTTGACCTATTGACTTTTTCCTTGTTTGGGAAAATGATCAGAGTGTGATAACTCTCGCATACGACGTTCATTTGAGAAATTAAATATATGGCCAAAATTAGAGCGACGAGACGGTTGCAATGGAATTGGTTTCATCTGATTCCGAGAACTTTCATTTTTTGAGCATTTTCTAGACCCGGGGAGCCTCCTAGATCATTCCTCCCTACTTGGAATCTTTTGGACCACCAAAATTCTGGTATCAGTTGGTAAATAAGTGAAGATACCATGTCCTCACTCTTATGGTCTCCATCCACTTGGCTTGACTTGGATTTGTGCCCTTCAATCCCACTTGAAGATACTGCACATCACCCCCGTAAGAAGTACAAACTCTTTTGTCCAAAATGGTGTCTTCCTGCAACTCATTCATATATTCAGGAGAAAAATATTCTATGGTAGGAATCTGAACATTCTCTCCTTGATCCTAAATCATAGGAGGCTCATACAATCTCAAGTTTTCCACATTTACAACTGAATAAATTTGCATATATGGAGGTAATTCTAACCGGACAATCTTGTCTAAAATTTTGAAAGGACCATAACGAATTGGTTTAAGATTTTTACCTTCTCTTTGCATCCTTTCCTTCCTGATCTATAACCAGAATCTATCTCATGCTTTGAACTGATGATCAACTCGATGCATATCATGCCTTGCCTTGTACTTGGCTTGGCTTTTCTCCAACTGTTCATGTACTGCCTGATGAATCAACTGGATCTGTTCAATGAAATTTGTAGCCCTGTCCACATCACTATGTCCTTCTATTCCAATGTATTTCCCAAAGACAAAATCCAAAGGAGATTTTGGTAAGTACCCCAAACATGTTTCAAATGGAGATCTCTAAGTAGAAGAATGCTTGGATCGATTATACACATGGTGTACATAACACAAATGTTCATCCCAAAGCTTAGGATGTTTGTTGCAATATGCCCGAAGTAGATGCACTACTGTTTTGTTCACCACCTTTGTCTTCCCGTCCGTCTATGGATGAAATGGTGTGCTCTTCTTTAGCCTGTTGTCCATAAGTTCCCACAAGATTGACCAAAATTTCCTCATGAACCTGGAGTCTCGATCAGATACAATAGAAGTAGGTAACCCAAAATGAACCCATACATTTTCAAAGAACATTTGAGCTGTTTGTTCAGCTGTGACTTGATTTTTACAAGGAATTGGAACACACATCTTGTTTAACCTATCCACAACCACATACAGGTAATCATGACCTTTTCTAGACATAGGAAATCCCCCACAAAATCCATAGATACACTTTCCCATGGTCTAGAAGGAATAGGAAGTGGAGTGTACAATCCTAGCTTTATGTTACTTGGTTTGCTTATTGCACACATAGTACATCCCTTTACATAATTAGACACATTTTCATGCATTCGAGGACAATAACAAAATCTGTGTAACTGATCAACTGGTTTGTCTACACAAAAATGTCCTGCTATAAGAGAAGTATGTGCCTCCCTGATTACATGGACTCTTTCACTTTTTGGAATACATAATTTTCCCAAATGATACAAAAGTTTTCCTTTAATATGATAATTCAATTCTTCCGCCCTTTTACCATGACTTAAAGTTGCATAGACTTCCTTAAAATCTTTGTCCTCGGCATATTGTTCAATGTAACTTTCATGAGTAATTGAATTGTGCTTAAGGATTGTAGAAATTGTACTAGGATGCCTAGATAACATATCAACAACTTTATTATGAATGCCCTTTTTATATCTAATGACCAAATGAAATTGCTGCAAAAACCCCATCCATTTAAAATGCCTTGATTGTTGTATCTTAGTTTATGATTGTAGATACTGTAATGGTTGATGATCAATATGTATTATTGTTTCTTTTCCCATTAAGTAATGTTTCCCCTTTTTAATACTTTGTACTAGAGCATACAATTCTTTATCATGTTGGATAGTTAATTATTGTTGTAGTGAAGGTCTCAGAATGATAGCATATGGGTTTTTTGTGCTGCATCAACACTGCCCCCATGGCATAGTCACTTGCATTGGTTTCAATTTCAAAAGACCGTTGGAGATCTGGCAATGCCAGAACAATATCTGTACTAATATTTACTTTCAACGTATCAAAAGCCTTTTGTTGGCTTTCTCCCCACTGGAATCACCTTTTTCGCACTTGTCAATGCATGTAAAGGTGTTGCAATTAGAGAGAAGTTTGCAATAAAATTCCTCCAATAGCTTCTTACTTCAGTTACATTTGTAGGCTTCCGCCAATTTACAATGACCTCAACTTTAGAGGGATAAATCCTAAGCTCTCCAACCCCTACAATGTAACCCAAATATACAAGAGATGTTTTGCTAAATTCACATTTTGACAACTTTACAAAAGTTTCTCTCTTTGCAACACTAAAAGTATCTGCCTAACAACCTGGACATGCTCTTCCCTGGTCCTACTGAAAATAAGAATATCATCTAAGTAGACTATTACAAACTCATCAATGAATGGCTTGAATGCATCATTCATAACCCGCATAAAAGTAGCAGGTGCATTAGTAATCCCAAATGGCATCACTAACCATTCAAATAATCTCTGCTTTGTTTTAAAAGAAGTTTTCCATATATCGTGTACAACAAATTTGATCTGATGGTAACCACTTCTTAAGTCTAATTTAGTTTAAAAAAAACACATGTTTCAATTGATCTAATAAATCATCAATGTGAGGCAAAGGGTAATGATTTTTTACCGTGATCTTGTTCAAGGCTCGAAAATCCACTCACATGTGCCATGTGCCATCTTTCTTTGGCACCAGGATGATAAGTGACCTACATGGAGAAGCACTTGGTCTGATGAACCCTTGTTCAACCAGCTCTTGTACCTGTTTCTTTATCTCTGCATTTTCCAAAACTGATAACCTGTACATTCCAATGTTAGGAAGAGGAACATCATGTTGCAATCGTATCTCATGTTCAACTTGTCTCTTTGGAGGTAATCCTTTCGGGACTTGAATTATATCACCATAGTCAGAAACAATTCTAACTAAGTCATCTTTTAACTTTGTATCACAATCTTTGAAAGTATCAATTCTGACAGTGTCTTTAGCTTTTACAACCATAAGTACATATCTCTTAGTGACATTTATAATCCTCTTCATTTGCCCTGAGTTGATTAGTGATAGATTCAATTTCTTTTGATGAGCCCTTAAAATATATTATTTTCCATCTTTAGTTAATTGATACTTATTGTCTTCACGATAGAATATTTCCTTTCTATCATACAAGTATGGACTCTCAAGTACAATACCACATATATCTAGTGGAACCACATCCAACTCAACCTCATCTATAAACTGTGAATTGATAGCAAACTTTAGGGCACATTGTATATTCACTTGCAATTGATTATCATTATGAATCCATCCTAAAGGATATGGTTTCTTATGAGGTTTAGTGACTAATCCCAACTTTTTAACAATAGTCTTCGATATCAAATTTACTTGTGTGCCACTGTCAAATAGAGTATCAATTTTTGTATGTTTGGAAATTACTCTTATGTGAAAAAGTTATATTTGTTTGACCTCATCAACTTCATTATCAACTTTTAAAAACTGAACTGAAGAACTTGTACTAGCTTCAGAATTTTTACCTTTGATTTACGTGATTGTGACCTTGGTCTCATCTCGCAAATCCAACCCCAAATCTGTTTGAGTTGTTGCAATCGTCTTTGGCTACCCTTTATTTCCAAACTTTGTTGGTTTCAATTCTGGGTGAAGGATCCAACAACGATCTTCACTATGGCCTTCTTTTTTACAATGAGTGCATGTAGGTTTATCCTTCTTCACTGTATTAGTTTTCTTTCCTTTGAACTTCTCTTTACCCTTGCCTTTGAATTTTCCTTCAGTAGGTTTAAATGGTTTTACAAAATCAACATTCACATTCTTGCCTCTAGATTCAAGATGAGTCGCTTGCACACACACCTCATCTAAACTAGTTGGATTAAACATAAGAATGGTATGTCGTAAATAACTATGCAAACCACCTATATACTTAAGCAATGACTCTTGAGTATCCAATGGTATTCCCAACAATAAAACTTTTTTTCGAAACTCATGTGTATAACTTTGAACAGTTTGTCCTTTTAACTGTCTAAAGTTCTGCCATGACATAATAGCTTGTTGCATGTAAGCTAGAGGATAAAATTGATTTCGTAAAGCATATGTAAAATCAAGCCATGAAGAGAGAGTCTTACCAAACTTTTTAGGATCCTGTTTTGTCCTGCTTTCCCACCACACAAGGGCGGTTCCTCCCATCTTGAGACTAGCAAGATGGATCATAGTCTCCTCATCTATGATTATCTGTATCCTGCAATACACTTCAATTTGTCTTATCCAATTATCTAGCTTTTCCGCATTTAGTTCTCCATCATACAAAGGCAATTCAAAATTAACATCAAGTTTTAACAAAGGCATGTTAGACTTATGCTTATGTGTTTGTTTTTGTATGGTAGATGTTGTAGAATGAGAACTAGAATTTGAAGTAGAACTTGAAGAAGAAGAAGATGGTGGTGAATGTGGTGTAGGAGGAGGCTTTGAAGATTCTCCTTTCCCCTCACTTTTTCCCTTCATTAAAATTTCTCCCAAAACTGGTTTCTTTCTCTCCAAGAAATCATCATATAACACTCTAACCATTTCTGACATGGAGAAAAATGCATCTTCGAGCTTCTTGGTTCGTGGAGAAGTTTCTCCATCTGAAGCCATTCTTTTCTTCCTCAAAACTCGTTCTATCTCAAGAATGAATTAAGCCAATGATCCTTCTCCTCTCTGAGATTTGGATCTTGTGAGCATCCAATCATGCACTTGTTAAACCTTCCAAAACAACCAAAAGCTCTAATACCAAAATACTTAATCCAAAAATGGAAGGAATTAATAACAAATTTACATTAATAAGATGCTCATGAATGATTAAAGAGTTCATCCATCAATAACCATGCTGCAAATAAGAGAATATAATAGCAATAAGAAAGAGACAAAGACAACAAGAACTTGATAGCGGAGTTCACCAATATGTGGCTACGTCTTCAGGCCCACTTCCAAGTAGAGGACCTCTTTATTGATCTTCAAATGCTCAAGTGCTCTTTACAATGGCTCCTTGTTGTTACAAACAAGCTTCTAATATGTTGTACAAGACCTCCTTGTGAAAATGCACACATGCCTCAACAAACTCCTCTCAAAACATGAAAAAATGCCCCTAAAAACATGAGAAATGGGCCAAAAACTCCAACTCTTCTTTACATTTCTTTCATACAAAGTACCCTCTCAAGCTCAATAAGCCTAGTTTATATAGTTTTTAGGCTCAGTTGGGGAAGCCCAAATTCCCACAAATATTTGGCCTCTTTTTGTGATCAAATCCCCCTCCAAATGGCCAAGAAATCTCCAAAAACGCCCAATCTAGGCCAAAACTATAGGCAAAAACTCATTGTTGTAACAAAATATCAAAATTAGCCCCAAAGCCCTGGGCGCGCGCTCCAAAACAGGGTCGCATGGCGAAAAATGGCCAAGCGCCAACCCCTAAGGGTTGTGCGCTGACAATTATCCCGCAAGTAATGGTCACATGGTGCAATTTGAAAAGATCGTGCCCTAACAGTGCACCTTTGTTGTGGTCATTGCCCCCAGTCGTGTGCACCATAGGCGTCGGTAGTTAGGCCTTAAATCATGGCCCTCGCGCCCTTTTCTGATCCGGTAATGGAGCTCCCCAAATGGCAGGCTATGGTTATGTGAAAACAAATAAATCCATGGGCTATGGCTTAGCCCCAGCCCCCTTTCGCCTCTGCCTTGTCATTTAAAACACCTTATATATATTAATGTGGACTTGTTAATACAAATCCCACCATTGGCGTGTTGGCAATCAGACCTGTCCCAAGGAATTTTCCCTACCAAGATGTCATGGGGTTGAATCCTATGAAGCTCAAAAATTTTTACCCAACCAACGAATGTTGGGGTGCCATGTGGCAACCAACGTCTAGGCCACATGACACCTTTTCATTTGCCCACAAAATGTGTCACTTATCGAAATGGGATTGGACCACTATCATCTTCCCAGTCAATCTGTTGTTGCACTGCCACGTGTCTCAATGATACGTCAGTATGATGACATCAGCATTGACTTTTTGCCTGTTGACCTATTGACTTTTTACATGTTTGGGAAAACGATGAGAGTGCGATAACTCTCGCATACAACGTCCGTTTGAGGAAGTAAATATATGGTCGAAATCAGCGCAACAAGTCGGTCGCAATGGAATTGGTTTCATCTAATTACAAGAACTTTCATTTTTTAGCATTTTTCAACCACTCCTAGGTGCTCTTCTCAACTATGGAATAAATACAATGCTAAATAATGGAATCCGTTCTTGTCATGCTCCATATTATTATCAAATTTATAGCTAAATAATAATAATAAAAGAAATATAATAATTCTCTTAAAATAGTGATAATAAGTACTAATATGAATAAATAATAAATATATAATATATAATAATTATACTAAAAAGATTTCATAATAAGTACTTATTATGGATATTTGGGTAATTAAAAAAAATGGTAAAATAAGTAACGACAATCTATGAAAAAACCATAATAGAGTATAATAAAGAATTCAAGATGACCCTAAGGATGGAGTTCTTGGATTCTATAAGAGGGGAAAAAATTAAAAAAAAAGGACATCTCTCTTTTGGTTGAGCTAGTGGCAGGACAAGTCTAAGGAATCGTTGGCATGGTAGTAGATTGAAGGCTCAGAGTGACCTGCTACTAAATATCAAATAGAAAGGTTTATTGTTGGGTGGAGAGTCATCCCCCACCCTTTGTTGCAGTGGTTAGATCAAAGTATCATTACAATCTCCAGTTCCTTTACTATAGGTAAACCAAAGGTAAGTTGGTTTCTTCGAAGCATGTAAGTTCCTCATCTCTCTACTCTTGCTAGTTAAGTAATTTATTAAGCTTTCTCTATGCTGAAATATTGAGTTGATATTTATTTGGGTCACTTCTATATATATCTTTCATTCAGTAGAATAGACTATTACATATCTTCTAATTTTTTACCCTTATCAGATAATGATTGCAGTTTTCCAAATTTATCTAAGTATTAAGGTGTATTTCAGATATGGGTTCTGACATCTGTTATCAGAGCGCTTTGGATCTAACTATGAGGGCCTATGGGCTTTTACCATGTTAAAAATCATTTGGAAAAGAATATATACTAAGAGATCTATTTATGCAGTGGATTGTTGGATCCTGGTTTAACTACCCCTTAATAAATATATCTATTCAATTTTCTGCAACCAGCTATTGGCATGCCTTTGTGTGTCTTCTACTAGATCTGTGATTGTCTTTCTGGTTAGCTGAGAAATACTGCTGAGAAATACTTCCCGTGAACATGTAGAGGTAAACGACAAGTAGTGGTTCACCTTTTCCTGCCAAGTACCTGAAGGGAATAACCTAACTCTTAAAAATTAGTTTTTAGTTCTGCAGCATAGATGAAGATGGATCTTCTGTTAAAAAAAAATTATTGAGCTTTGAGATGCCACCACCACCCCATTATTATTGGCCACCTTGTGTTACTCGTGGGTTCTTTTACCCTAACATCGCACTCTTTACTTAGCTCTATGCTAATCCGTCTGCATTTCTGGGTAAAATTGAACATTTCTTGCATAGATCTAACACCCAATACTCGTTTTAAGAAACCATTTGTAATCTAAATGACTACAGATTTGAGGGTTGCCTGTAGCTGTCCAGATTGCAGTAATTGTGGTATTGACCTTTCCTATTTGTAAACGTTTGGGTTTATAAGGGATCTTGTTTACTCTAGACAACATATCGACTTGAATGATACCAGACATTGTCACTTGTTGGTTCCTTTAATACTGTCACCAATCCGCAAAGCTTCCAGTGATCGAGAAAAAATATGGCTGCAACAATCTTGCTTATGATATGCTGAATTGGATTTTTTTTTTTTTGTGTACCCTAAGTTTGGTGAAACCTGGCAATTGTGATATGCTTGCTTTTGATGCCAATGAAATGGCACATCCCAGTAGTTGTGCATCCCTATTGCCAGTCGGACCAGAAAGGTAATAATGCATTATTACTGAGGGCCACAATTGCGATTACAATGCGGAAGGGAACAAGTATGGACCATCACTGTCACGATGTGTTATTGAGGAAGTACTTGAAAACCTTAAAATTTCTGTTCAGATACTTGTGTTTTAACGATCAATGTTAACAATGAACACAATTAATCACTTTTTAATCTAAAATTTTAATCTGATGCTTAACAATTGAAGATGCTGGTATATTCTTAGTCGTACTCCCAAATCAATGAATGTGATTTCCTCTTCATAATTTCCTTGTATTTTTTAATGCATCTGTTAACCTATTTACCTTTTAACATTTACCTAATCATATTAAGAAATTATTGTAGCACTATATGATTGCCATGTTTAAATGATTAAACTTTATCAAGTTTGGATTTGCTCAACTTTTGGAGAACGTTTAAATGTTAACAATGAGCACTCTCATTTTTCTGGTTGTGCGTTTCATTTTCTTTCTGTCCTTTATATCCGTGCGTTTAGGCCTTTCACGTTCATCAGCCACTGTTTTGAGTGGATGTGCTAGTATTTATGTTCTTTGGCTCTTTAAAATTGCATGTATGACGATCCAGGAATCATTATGTTAATTTAGATAGTTCATAGTCAATATTCCAATGATATATCAGAGTCATTCCAAACATTAAAATCTCATACATTCCCAGTGCCTTAAGGAATCATGGAAAGATGACAGTAGTTCAGACACAATAACGACAAAATTAGTATATTATAACCATTATCCTTCCAAGATAGATTTCAAAATATGGCAACAAACAACTTAGAAATTCACCAATAGTGATACTTCAGCTCTTAAAATGTTTAGATATGCATATCAAGGTTTATTTAAGAATGTCTTAAAATGTTTAGATATGCATATCAAGGTTTATTTTATTTAAGAATGTTTGTATTTAAGAAAAAAAAAACATCTCGTAACAAACCAGTGAATAGTAGCCGCAATAAACAGTTAAAGAGTTGGGTTTATTGCTTTGATAGTTAAGTATTACCACAAACATTTACATCGATTCGCTTGAGGGCTTGCAGTTACAAATATTGCGTGGTACAATACTTCATCGATGAGCACTCAATACTTACTGCGCAGTTTTCAGACTGTCCGGTAGACTGGGTGTTGTGATGATAACACTTAATAAAACAATTTTTTGACATAAAATCAACTCTTAGCATATAAGCTCACAAACACAACAGAACTCAGAACTCAGGAATGTTCATGAATATGTTGACACATAAATACTTAATATATATTATCAACTTGAATGTTGCGCCTTATAACAAAATACAATACTGTGCAAAGCTTAATCTCCAATAACTTATGTAGACTTTTAGAAAGAGAACTTGTGCTTCCAAACTTCTCAGACACTCTATACAGCTGCTACTACTAACTATCAATTAACTTCGATGTCCACTATCTTCTACGGACTGACATATAAAGACTGACACTAAAACTTCTTGCAGAAGCAAACCGACTCAAAACATTTAAGACAACAATAAATTTTCAAATGACTCACATTTAAGACAACAATAAATTTTCAAATGACTCACTTGATGCTCACATATCTTGTGGAATAATGACTCACTTTAAATACACAAAGATCACATCAGGTTTTGGCACTCATGATAATGCTCAAAGGGTTTACAATTCTTCATGAATGGTTTGATTTCCAGACTTACTATATCCTCTTTTGCAACGTTTTGGTATGTTTAGCTTCCAAGGCACGTCTTTAGAAAATAGATGAAAAAGTATATCAAACAAGCTAACAAATGAGTTCAACATCACACTAAATGTTTCTCTTTTTAAGGTTTCATCATTCGTTTTATTGCAAAATTTATGGTTCTTTTGTTACCTTAAATCATAAATATTCTAATAATACTATAAATGAAACTTTGAGGAATTTTGCATCACTATTTTTTTTTAGGTAATATCTATGCTCTTACAATCTATGGGAAAACTTTTAATGCATTCTGAAATCACACAAAAGATTTCTCTTGAAAGTGTTGTGGATATACCAAATTACTCATCATTTGTAGTATTAAAACATTTTCCATTGAAAAGAATCTAATAAATTTCTTGAAACTAGTATTTTACTTTACTTCATGGTTGAAACTAATATGTTGATTGATATTTTGATATTTGGTCTCTTGTTTTGGAGAGATCTTGGAGCTTAGGGGTTTTAGGTTTTTACAAAGAAAACCCCAAAATTATGAGTGTGTAGGTTTTCATATCTTGTCATATTGCTTATTGAAAATTTTGGATATAAACTATGTTAAGATTTTTCGAAACGTCCAACATTTCGAGTGGACACTTCACGTCAGGGACAAAAGAAACTAAAGTTATTTGAAATGAGTGCTCATGAGAACTTTATAACAAAGATTTGGAGAGAGTGGCAGATCAAAGGATTAAATTAATAAAATATCCATTATAATAACATTAAAGAATTGTTTACAAGAGGGAGGATGAAATTTTTTAATATAGAAATCAAGAAAAGGGGGATACAAGAAATTGAATGTGATGAAAAAATATTAAATAGATGAGAAATTATTTGGATGCAACAAATCGTTCCCAAAACAATTTGTGAAGGCAATTTCTGGTTAATATTTGGCCTTCGCCACTTGGTGAAAATCAATGTGTATGGAACCTAACGTGGGTATCATGATAAACTTTAATTTTTCCCTTTCTGAAAGTGTTGTGTGTGTGGGGATGTTTTCAACCTATTTTGAGTATCCAATGTGTGGGTGTTTTCTTTTCTCCAATTGTGTGATTGATGTAGAATGGGTGTTTTATAAAAACCAATGTTCAAAGCCTTCATATGTTCTAAATTTCCATTGAAAAAATCGATTTGGTATGGGTGATTATATGGACATTACATATGGTATGGCCAACATTGACAACCTTCTATCTCTACTTTTTCATTTTAAGTTGATCATCTCTAGGGTTTTAATTGTGGAATAATGACTCACTTGATGCTCACATATCTTTTGTAATAATGACTCACTTGATGCTCACATAAACACACAAAGATCACATCAGGTTTTGGCACTCATTATAATGCTCAAAGGGTTTACAATTCTCCATGAATGGTTTGATTTCTAGACTCACTATATCCTATTTTGCAACGTTTTGGTATGTTTAGCTTCCAAGGCACGTCTTTAGAAAATAGATGAAAAAGTATATCAAATAACCTAACAAATGATGTCAACATCACACTAAATGCTTCTATTTTTAAGGTTTCATCACTCGTTTTATTGCAAAGTTTATGGTTCTTTTGTGACCTTAAATCATAAATATTCTAATAATACTATAAATGAAATTTTGAGGAATATTGCATCACTATTTTTAGGTAATATCTATGCCATTGCAATCTATTGGAAAACGTTTAATGCATTCTGAAATCACACATAAGATCTCTCTTGAAAGTGATGTGGATACACCAAATTACTCATCATTTGTAGTATTACAACATTTTCCATTGAGAAGAATCTAATAAATTTCTTGAAACTAGTATCTTACTTCACAGTTGAAACTAATATGTTGATTGATATTTTGATATTTGGCCTCTTGTCTTGGAGAGATCTTGGAGCTTAGGGGTTTTAGTTTTTTACAAAGAAAACCCCAAAATTATGAGTATGTAGGTTTTCATATCTTGTCATATTGCTTATTGAATTTCTTGGATATAAACTATGTTAAGAGTTTTCGAAATGTCTAACATTTCAAGTGGACACTCCAGCCATCTTCAAGGACAAAAGAAACTAAAGATATTCGAAATGAGTGCTCATGGGGACTTTATAACAAAGATTTGGAGAGAGCGAACCATTGAGAAGGGGTAGATCAAAGGATTAAATTAATAAAATATCCATTATAATAACATTAAAGAATTGCTTACAAGAGGGAGGATGAAAAGGGGGGGATATAAGAAATTGAATGTGATGAAAAAATATTAAATAGATGAGAAATTATTTGGATGCAAAAAATCGTTCCCAAAACAATTTGTGAAAGAAATTCCTAGTTAATATTTGGCCTTCACCACTTGGTGAAAATCGATGTGTATGGAACCTAATGTGGGTATCATGATAAGATTTAATTTTTACCTTTCTGAAAGTGTTGTGTGTGTGTGGGTGTTTTCAACCTAGTTTGAGTATCCAGTGTGTGGGTATTGTTTTTTCTCCAATTGCGTGATTGATGTAGAATGGGTGTTTTACAAAAACCAGTGTTCAAAGCCTTCATATGTTCTAAATTTCCATTGAAAAAATCGATTTGGTATGGGTGATTATATGGACATTACATATGGTATGGCCAACATTGACAACCTTCTATCTCTACTTTTCCGTTTTAAGTTGATCGTCTCTAGGGTTTTAATCCAATCTTTTCATGTATGATGGCTGAATTTTATATGAAGTACAGTGGGAGGGTTTTTTCCCTATTTTTATTTAGGTGATATTTCCTTATTTTGCTTAGTATTCTTTGCCCTAGAAGTAGTGGTTCTACTGATACACAAATTTTAATGTTATTTGGTGATTAATTTAACCTCTAAATTCCAAACCCTAAAAAAATGAAAGATTGAATTCAATCACAACAAATAGAGATGCAAGATAATGAAAACCTATCAATAATGATGTAACTTAATGATATGATGTAAATGATTGAAAATATGATTATGAACTCTTGGTACTACTTTAATAGTGTTTTTTTCTTAATTGGATTAGTTAGTATTTTGGCTTAATTCTAGTGTAATTGTGATGGGTGATGGCTCAGGAGCATGGTATTTATAGTGTACTCCTTGCTAGTTATATTAGTACCATTGGTAATGATTAGTTTAGTTTCTTGCAGAAATTGAAACTCTTACAATCCTTTGATCGTGTATATATCAAATGGTGGAAATAACTTGGATGAATGTATGAGTTATGATAATTGGTAGGATTTTGTGGACTTTGGGGGAATTGGCTAGGTACTACTAACAATGGTATTGACCCTGCTAGTTTGATGAGCCATCGTCATAAGCTTTTCTTTTATGCAACAATCATACCTTGATTGATATCCTACCTCCTATGATTTGGTTAATTTCCTTGGGATTTGTTGAGTTGTGGTTTGAATGTTGTGTGAGCCTAGTTGAAAACCTTGGTGCATGTGTACTACTCCTTTGTTAATGCACCAAATCTATGCATTTAATATAGCATGTTGGAAATGGGTTTAGTAATGTTCACTCCTCACCATTCGATATGATCCAATGGTTGTGGTTGGTTTGAGAATTTCAAGTAGATTGAAACAAATATGACATAAACTAATTAAAGGCTTAAGTGCTCAAGGAAATATGAAATGGATCGAATTGGAACTTGGCATTTGATAGTGTGACTATACAAATTTTGTAATATGCCAACCTTCTTATTGAAAGAAGAGGAAATGATAATCATGAAACCTTTGGTATCCCACACGCATAATACAAATGGTCCTTATTGAGTTAGCTTGGGATGACTAACTTAAGTAAGAAAATCCATGTGCTAGATGGATGTTGAGGATGAATTCATGATTTAGATCCAAAACTAGTAATTATGCAGGGTAGTAAACTTGATTTTGTTGGTGAATCATGATAGTTATTTACCCTTGCATGTGATATTTGTTGAAAGGATTATCATTTTCATGATGCTATGTTATATGTGGTTTCAATTATTATGTTGATGCAATGTTATATTGTTATATCTTTGATAAAGATATGTGGATGTAATTTCGTGGAAATATTTATATGTTATATGTGGTTCCAAATATTTTGTTGATGTAATGTTATATTGTTATATCTTTGATAAAGATATGTGGAGGTTATATTTATTATGATAATATCTCCTTTTGTGATGGAATCATGTCATTCCGTGGAAATATTTATGCTAAGATGTTTCATGATGACATGCATAAGCATGTGGTGATGACAACGTTGTTTTATTCTCATGATAACATGATGAAGATATCACGTGGATTCTTTCTTTGAGACGTTGATATTATGACTACTGCATTGATTGCATGTTGTGAGGTGTTGATTTTCACATTATCTATAGTGGGACTAGAGGGCCGATTTATTTGATGATCTCGTGGGAGCCCACAACCACGAAGGAGAATATTAAAATGAAACATCTTATGGGCTAGGGACAACTCAATATACTACTTATGAAAATAAATATTATGCCTTGTATTGGAGTTGTGATACGAAAGTCCCAAAGAATGGCTAGAGTGTTGCTCACTAGTGGTGTTGTGAGGTTGGACTTTGATGCCTAGGGATTTACCTGGAAGTTGTGGAGGGAGTTTAGGTTAGACTTTCAATATGCCTAGCTAGTACCGATCTAGATGCCTGCTTGGGCAGTTGAGGTCTCGATACTTGGGGCTTTGGATAGACCGGTAGGTTTTAAGCTTGATTCTCAAAGTCGGCAAGGACAACTAGAGAGTACTTGCGCTTCCTTGGTGTTGTCACTTGGGTGGATTTATACTAGTTAAATAGAGGGTGTAGTGGAATATACGGGAGCTAAAAGAGGGTGTTGTTGATAATATGGTGAGATAAATAAAAACCTATAACTAACATGATCCAAACTAACTTCGGGACGAAGTTCGTTGAATGAGGGGTATATGTTATGCCACATATTATTATTAAATTTATAAATAAATAAAATAATAAAAGGAATATAATAATTCTCCTAAAATGGTCATAGTAAGTACTTATATGAATAAATAATAATAACTTGAAGTACATAATAAGTATACTAAAGGGAGGCCATAATAAGTACTTATTATGGATATTTGGGTAAATAAAAAATGGTAAATAAGGAATGGAAATCTATGGAAAAACCCTAAAAATATATATAATAAAGAATTCAAGTTGATCATGTTAGAAAGTAATGGATGTGCTTGTTTAACCATAGAAAATATAGCAATATTGTCACCCAACCACAGGTTGAAGCCACCCTCGAGCACCTTAACCTTGATAGAGAATGATTTTGAAAGCAAACCAATAGCCAACCATGGCTAATGCATCAAGTAAAGATAACCAAGACTGATCAGAAAGTCCAACCATAACCAATAGAAAGTTCAAGCCTAAACGAGGAATACAGATTGTTGTAGTTGTCGGTTGTAGCTGCTCCCTAGACTGGCGCACTTGCCTAGTTTCTATAGTGCACACTTCTTCCCAGCTGAAATTTTGAGTTGTGTATATCAAATGGGGTCTGGATACTTATATTTGTATTTTTTTCCTTAGCTGTCTGGGATGACTTCTCATTCTGGAGACTAAATACTTAATATTAAACATTTTCTTGAGTCGACTTGTCTTCTAGGGTTATGTTCAATGCTTTAGGGTTTCTTCTTACTTCTCAGAATATTATATTCTTGTCAGGTTTACACGTGGAGGTAAATACCTCCTGCAGCTACCATAATATCAACACTCCCTCTTAGCTAGGGAGGTATTGAAGGAAATGTTCTTGAGCACAAACATACCATTGAATTTGTAGCATCATCATAGTCATACAAACTATCTCATGATTAGATCACGAGAACCACCATCACTATCATTTGATAACATCAACTGCATCTTCTCTCGAATCCATACTATATCTGAGTAGTCAGGCATGATGTTGAATAAGTCACTCACTCCACAGAGTAATACAAGGATCATTCTGCTAATCTGGACATACATCCTAGAAGAATGACTATCCCAACAAATGTTAAAAGGATACACCATGTATTACATAGACCATTCCTATAGGAATGTCAATCTAGTACTATTTTCTAATCAAGTTATAGAGATCTGTCTCAACCTGTATGCCTTAGAAAATATCGATCTTGAACCATTTTCCTAATCAGGCCATAGTTTGTGCCTTAGGAAAATACTAGTCCATGACATGTCAACAAATTGTCAACCTGGACCATTCTCCACAGAGAGAATACCCGTCCACCAACAATTTGTTCTATCTAGACCATTCTCTTCCTGAAGAATGTTTGTCCACAAGCACACTGACTATCCATCTAGATGATAATCATTTTCAACATTATTGATAATATACATGGAAATCAGAACAATGTCATTCAATAGAACAAAAATGTGTCTATGCATAGTAGTACACAACTACAATCTAGTGGTACACTACCACACCAAGTAGCACACAACTACTTAATCAGTGACACCTAGTCACAACCAGTGGAACACATCTACCACAATAGCATACATCTATTGTCCAGAGACATACAATCTCCATAGCAATCATATCATCTGATATCAACCTGCACAGAAAAACAATATCATGATATAAATTGAGTCAACTGAGTCATTCTTCCACTCACATATGTGAGATCTGGAAGAGCATCTTCCCTCAGAAAGTAAAACATCAACCATGAGCTATCTGGACTATTCTTCTCAAGCATAGAAGAATAATTGTCTTGATTTCTAAGCCTGGACCATTCAACTAACTAGGCCATCCCTCTGGCATTAAACAAAGTGCAAGCTGGAGAGAATGAATCTACCTTAGGGAATGTCTGTCCATGATTGATGAACCTAGACCATTCACCTAGCTGGGCCATTTCTTCGACACTAAACAAAATGTAACCTGGAGAGAATGATTCTTCCCTAGGGAATGACTTTCCAGACCATTTCCTAAGGAAATGATTTTCTTGCACCAACCTCCAAAACGGACCATTCTTCGAAACTACTCACAACTGTGAACTTTGAAAGAATTACTGCCCAATGAGGAGGACCATTCTACTTGACCACTACTGAGAGTGAATGTAAAGAAGAAAGATTGTCCTAGATCATTCCCCCACACTGGCCACAAGGGGAATCTTTGTCTATGGTACATCAACAATCTATTGAACCATTTTCATTACGAAAATGACCATCCGATCTAGACCATTTTCCGAACTGGAAAATGCATATCCGTCAGAAATCTCAAACCACTTTCCGAACTGGAAAGGAACTGCTCATATTGGACCATTTCTCGAATTGAAAAATGATTGTCCATAAATTGATAACACATCATTTCTCCCTCCCAACTTCGGAGTCATCTCTTCCTTTTTCAATAAGGAATTCGTCTCCACGCGATTCAACTTGTTTCTTGAGTACGCAAAATTTTTCATCTTGGACAGAGGCTTTACAAAAATGTTTGTTATCTTCTCATCTATGTAGATATATTGGAGAACCACTTCTCCTTTCTGGACTTCATCACAGAGAATGTAATGCTTGATCTCAATGTACTTCGGTATTTTTGGAACACTGGTTTTCTTTGAAGGCTTCATATAGCTCTGATCAATATAGTATATCATATTTGGATTCAGCTCTTTTGTTTCTTGCTAGCTCACAACATCGTGGCAAGGCTCAAACTGGAACATATCCAAGTGGAAATTCTTCTTTCATCATGATAGTTTTTCATGGATTAACAATCCATCATCCTGGACTTCTGAGTAACCATTCTAATACAATATAGAAAGTTTTCAACATGCTTATGTTGTGCATTGGAGGCTCTACACCAAGTTGTTTGAATCCATACAATATCTTCTTCCATATACATACAAGGGTCTCTTTTGGGTATACCTCAAAATCTTGAGGTTGATCTATATACACTTCTTTGTTCAATTACTCTATTGAGGAGAACAGTCCTTAGATTCATTCGATGTAAGCTCCGACCCATGGATGTTGCAGAAGATATAATGGCTCAGGTAGAGGTATGTATGGTTACTGGAACACACTATCATCATAGTCTTCTCCCTCCATTTGGGAGAACCTTTAGTTCTAAATCTCGCAATGTTTCCATTCATAAGTCTTTCATACATTGTTCTTCATCACAACTTCCATTTCTTTTGCTTGATTGCTTCTAGTGGGTTCAAACCAAGTTGGTAGTCTTGTGATTCTCAATATAATGTGTTAAGCCCTAATATTGGCTCATTACCCCTTAATTTGGGCATATTATATTAGTAATGTTATTTTATTTATGCCGGATTTAAGCCATTAGTTGTAATTATACCTCCTAGTCTCCTATATATACCAAGGAGACATTTTCATTTTGAATCATCTTGTACTTGAACATTTAAGTGGGGTAAAAGGAGGTTGCCCCTTCGAAGAGGCTTATTATCTTAAATTATCTCTTTTTCAAAGCGTTGAGTACTTTTTCTGAGGTTTTTCTATGCTATATTGATATTTGGTTCTTAACATATGGTATCAAAGCTCAAGATCTTGGGGTTTCGCTGCTACATCTGAGACACCTTGGAATGTTCACTCTAACTTTTTTTCTACAATGTTTCAGAAGGAACGGCTTGGAGGATATTTAGTAGACGGATCAAGGTATGTTGGGTTCAAAATTTAGCTCCTGAGGTCTTATACTTTCGAAGATACAACCTATATAAGATAGGGTTCTGGAATCATCCTGAACTGAGGCATTGCGGAATTTTCACTATAAAAACTTCTTTGTAACGTTTCAGACCCTAAACTATGGAGGCTATTAACAGAAATTAGTAAAGTATCTTTGGTAAAAATCTCAGCTTCTGGGTCATCTTAAATTTGTAGATACACCCTGTGTAAGATAGGGTATCTCACTAGTCCTATTGATTAGTCTCAAGAAGGTGTTCCAGGTAAAACAATCATAACATCTTCCTAGAGTATCCAAATTGAGTGGGACTAGTTTCATTGGATCGTGGACAGTCTGTAGTATTTCTGGTGTGAGTTTCAGAATTGTATATCAATTATTTTGTGTGGGGCAAGCTATACAAGTGAGATCTCCTGGAAAGGACAAAAATCGGCAAGTTGTGGGGAAGCTACTGTAAATTCCACTTGGCACATCCAATTTTGATTTGACATGTGGCATTTCAGAGAAGAAATATTAGAGAAATACATAAAAGAAAGTTTCATACCTAGAAGGGCCAAAACTTGGGAGATACAATAGAAGAAATATTGTCTAAAAGAACCACCTCAAAATCAAGGTTCAAAAGTGATACTTGGCGAACATGCCAACAAAAAAGGGAACTTCTACATCAAATAAGCCTCCATAAAATCCTACTTGGACTCTTGATGAAGGTGAAGAAATGAATAGGGACATAAATGAACTACAAAAGAAGATGGATTCAATGGAAGCTAACTGTTGAAAATACTAATACAACTGAGAGGGGGGGTGAATCAGTTGTTTATAAGCTTAAACAATTTTACACCTTCTTAACAATTATTAATATTTCTTCATGTGTTATCAAGCAACATACAGCATATGGACAGTAAGAGTAAAAATCATCAGTCACACATAAAATACACACAGAGACAATTTTTCACGAGGAAACCCATAAAGGGAGAAAACCTCTTCTTCTTCGAAAAGATAGGCAGTCTTTTTTAGTTCTGTACATCATCCATAATTGAGCACCAACTCAATGTGAGGCTGCTACCTCTGTTTTACAAGTTGCAACTTGTTTGAGAGCTCCAACTCTCTGGTTTCTCTAGCACCCACTAGAAGGAAGCACCAACTCCCTGAGTATTCCAGCACCAACTGGATGG
>ML780881.1:616384-641793 GCA_009831015.1 Picea engelmannii | reverse complement strand
AGATCATGGATATCAACCTCCTCTGGTGCGACACATAACTCATTTTAGAAATGGTTAAGATGACAAAAAGTTATAGAAAATAAGAGAGGTATGTATTCTAGGATTTTGATATATGCGAAGAAAAAAATAGATTAAAAATAGTAAACAATTTTAATTTAAAAAAAAATGTGTTTTTGGAATTTGCATGGCCGACTCTATTTGTGTGTATAGTTTCATCAACAACATATTTGTGTATCCTATAGAAAAATAACGCCAAAAATAGATATATAGAGAGGTATTCATAAAAATGGAGGTTTTCATGTATATGCAGACCGAACCACTAGGTTTGTGATCCTGAACCTAAATCCGAGAAAACCAACTCAACAAACATGTACTCTAGAGTTGTCACTCCTGCCCAAAACAATTTAAATTCAAATAGCGCGCATGCACTTTAGGAATGCGTGGAGGTTCCTAAAGTACACATGCATTCCTAAAATGCGCACACGTTATTAGGAATAGGAACACACATGTGTTTTTGTTAACACAAAGTGATTCTCTCTCTCTCTCTCTCTATCTTACTCTCTCTCTCTCTCTATCTTACTCTCTCTCTCTCTATCTTACTCTCTCTCTCTCTCTCTCAATCACTCTCTCCCCCCTCTCTCTCCACATCCCTCTCTCTCTTCCCCCTCTTTCCCTCTCTCCTTGTGTCCCTCTTCCTCCCTTTCTCTCCCTCACCATCCCCCCCTCAATATCTCTCTCTCTCTCTCTACCCCACTCACTCTCTTCATCTTCTCTCCACATTCCACCCTCTGTGTGTGTGTGTGTTAAGCCCTAAATCGTGGAACATTACCCCTTAATTGTGTCATATTACATTAATATTTTTATTTTATTTATGTTTTCTTAGGTCCATTAGTTGTAATTGTAACTCCTTGTCTCCTATATATACCAATGATACCTTTTCATGTGGAATCATCTTGTATTTGTGAATTCATATGATGTATAAGGAGGTTTCCCCCTCGAAGAGGCTTATTATCTGAGTTTCTCTCTTTTTCAAGGGGTTGAGTACTTATTCTGAGGTTTTTATGATATTTTGGTATTTGGTTCTTAACATTTGGTGTCATAGCTAGAAAATCCTCGGGACTGGTTTCTTCAAAACAAGTCTTCGTGGAATTTTCACTACAACTTTTTTGCTAGAAGGTTTCAGAATATGGAATTTCTATGGTGTAGAGGAGACATATAGAGATAACTTGGTTCCAAATTTCAAATATTTTTTAGTTATATAATTGGGGATACATTATGTTCAAGTTAGGGTGTTTGACTAGTCCTGAAACTACTCTGAAACAGGTCTTCTTGGAATTTTTACTCCCAATTTTTTTTGGCTTGGTTTCAGGTTTTGAAATTTCTACAGTATGAAGTTGGAATAGTGACTTATAATTTGTAAAAAGTTCATCCTTTTATTCACTGTACTATGAAATTTATCCTCTGAGGAAATTAGGGTTTTTGGATGGTCCATATTTCAGTCTAAAACACATGTTCTTAGGAAAATTGTTATATTTGAAGCTCCATAACTCCAAATTGAGTGCTACCTATTCCATTGGTTAGGGTATGGAACAAAGTTGTACTGGTGAAAATTTCAATCTCTGAAGTGAAGACAATGACATGTGGCATGCCATACAAGTTCTCTCTCGTGAAAAGGAAACACATCAACACATCTTGGGAAAGTTATCATAAAATTCTCTTGGAGAATCCAATCTTGGTCTAACCTATGGGGTTGGAAAGAAGACACATCAGGCTACCTCAGGAAAAAAAATTAGACTCATAAGGGTCGAAATTTTAGAGCTACAACAGAAGAAAGGTCGGCTAGCAGAACAATCTCCAAATCAAGGTTTTAAAAGGTGTGCTTTTTTTTTTGGAAACTTGCGTATCTTTTGACTAAAAGATCCAATTGGGGTGATTCAAAAGTGGAATAAAATGGGATAAAAGGAGTATCACATAAAATATGGAGAATATTAGGGATATTTAGGTACATATGTATTATGGTGTCTCTAAATGTAGGAGCTATTGTTACTTGTTAGCGCTTCAACCCAGGGAAAATGTGGTTCTTCCATGTACCTAGAGTATATCGGAAGGCCCATTTCAAACGGTTGTGCATTAGACAAAAATACTACATATTTGAACTCCCACATATCTAGAATATATCGGGAGACCCCTTATAATCTTGAGAACAACTGAGTAAACCATTTGGGCATCTTGTTGCTATAGTACACCAAGAAAAACACTCAGGGTGATCACTCTCCAGTACCTGGGTAGTTAGATAGTACAACTAAGGGAATGGTCAATCCTCCTTAGTTAGTGACCTAAGGGGACGAGTACTATTGTTGGACCCCACATGTATATCATATAGTTATATCACCTAACACTCCCTTTTCTGTGAGGACCTATGCCTAATCCAATTAGGAATTACTACCTTGTAGTGATACTTGGCCAACATGCCACCAAAAAAGGAAACTTCTAGACCAAATAAACCCTCAAATAGTCCTACTTGGACCCTTGATGAAGGTGAAGAAATGTATAAGTACATAGATGATTTACAAAAGAAGGAAGTAACAAAAGATGAACTACAAAGGATGATGGATTCAACTAAAGCTAAGATAGAAGTGATGATGGATACTAATATGGATGGCTTAAAAGGGGAGATCATGGAAGGGTTAGAAAAGGTGTTAATAGAGAGGCCACCTAAAAGTGACAATGTATTCCATGAAATTCAGGATGAGGACACAAGGAAGATGAATCAAGAATGGAGAAACTCCATCTTTGGGTTGAAAACAAACCAATTTCCTAATATTGATATGAGGAAGTTTGATGGCAAGGATCCAATCACATGGATACTCCAGATGGAGTAGTTCTTTGATCTGCATGATGTGCCACACACACAAAATGTACAAATTGCATCCTTATATTTAGAACCTAATCAATTTGTGTGGTATCGTTGGCTTTGTTCTTGCAAATCACTTGTCACTTGGACAATTTTCACAGAAGAAATGATAGCACACTATGAGGATACAAGGAACAATACCTTCTTTAGCCAATTGATAAATCTCAAGAAAAATGGTTCAGTTGCAAATCACATTGAGAACTTCCAAAGATTTAATATAAAAGTAAAAGATATTTCATATGATAACCTGATTGATGTATTCATACGAACTTTAAAGGATAACATTAAACATGAGGTTCACCTTTGAGAACCCAAATCATTGGAGAATGTGTTAAGGGTGGCGAGAAATGTTGAAAGTAAAAATATGGCTATGGCTACTAGAAGGACCGCCCCTAACATCTATTGAGAGAATAATGTTCTTCTCAACAACCTCAACCTACAATTTTGACACCTCAACAATTGGAGGAAATAAAATAAAAAAGGTTTATGATTTAATTGTGACAATAAGTACAGTAAGTGACATAAGCATGTTGAGAAGAAATTATTCTACATAGGTTGTGAAGAGGAAGAAGAAGAAGAAGAAGAAGAAGAAGAAGAAGAAGAAGAAGAAGAACTATCTCAAGATGAATATGTAGAAGAGATTTCTTCTAAAGAGATGACTCCCACCATATCATGTCATGCATTGTCTTGAATTAGAACTCCTCAAACCCTCAATATCGAAGGATATATAAAAAAGAAAAAAGGTAATATTGCTAATTGATTCTAGTAGTACTCATAATTTTATTCACTGTAAATTAGCCAAAGCTCTCAATTGCTTTATATCCAACGCCATAGTTTCAAGTAATGATTGCAAATGGAGGAATTATCAATTTATCAAGAAAATTCCATAAGATCAATCTTACTATGGGGGAATATGTAATGAATAGTCCAGTGATTGCTATACCCATGGGTGGTGTTGTTGTCATACTAGGGGTCCAATGGTTACAATCATTGGGAAGAGTGGATTTTAAATTTCAAGGGATTTTCATGAAATTTTCATTGAAAGGAAAGGAAATTGAGTTAAGGGGTATCACAGGGAAACCTAGTACGATCATAAGCTCTAATGGCATGACAAAATTATTGAAAAAGAGGCATCAATGTGTAATTGTAAAACTATGCTCACTAGATGTTCGAACATCTAAGCCATCTATTTCCATAGATATCCAAGGGATCATTGATAAGAATTCCAAAGTATTTGAAGATATTCCTAGAGGTCTTCCACCCACTCATGATCATGATCATCCTATTCACTTAATTCTCGGGAGTGTTCCTCCTAACATTAGGCCTTACAGATACCCTTATGCCCAAAAGAGTGAAATTGAGCGTATGGTTGAAGAAATGTTAGAGGATGGAATTATTAGACATATCCAAAGTTCTTAATCTACACTAGTGGTTATGGTACTCAAGAAAGATGGATCATGGTGCATGTGTCCATATTATAGAGAGCTCAACAAGATCACCATTAAAGATAAGTTTCCCATTCATGTCATTTTTGAATTGTTAGATGAACAACATGGAGAAATATACTTCACAAAGTTGGATCTTTGTTCAGGGTACCATCAGATTATGATCTAGGAGGATCTTAGTGTCCACCCAACTATTCCAACTGGATCAAAACAATTAGTTGGTAATTTACTATTTTTAGCAGTTTTTCGAGTCCTAAAATTTCGGGGCCATTTTGAGGACCTAAACGATGTTTTTTGATGATCAGTCACCCCAATGATAACCAAAGGGTCTTATTGAGCCCCCAAAATGAATCTAATCATCGATAACTTTCCAACGAGCTATCATCTGCTCCAAACGAATATTGTATGCCAAAATTATGCCCCTGGGAAGTTGATCCACCAAACTACCCAAAATGGGGTCCACAAAACTGTTGGTTTTTCATATTCCGGGGTTAGGGTTTTGGATTTTATTTATGTTAAAAATTCATTTTGAGATTCATTTTAATCATATTCTTGCAAATGAGTGTAGCCATCACATTTCTTCTCAGAGATAAGCTGCCACCATTCTAGCAAGTCTTTCACTTTGTATTTCTACAATTTTGTACATTTCACTCATTAATAGAAATCCTGTATTAATGTATCTCTATGTTTATGGTTATATCTATGTTATATTATTGGATATCTAATATATCTATGTACATTTATTTATTATATCTCCTCTCTTATTTTGTGTCTAAAATAATCTGGATCAGATTAGAATGAAGGAAGAATATATCCCAAAAACAACATTCAGAACTCATGAAGGCCATTATGAATTTTTGGTCATGCCCGTAAATGTGTTGAACCTACACATAATATATCTAGCTAGAAAATACCACACACATTAACAAAGATAAATTGAGAAAGAAGAAGCAAGAGAGAAATAATGGAATAATTCTCATTAACCGTAACGAATAATGAATAATTTACACATGATATACTATGTATAACTCAACCAATGTGCATTGGAGGTGAATTCAATGTGCCATAGTGGTGGTCTAGAGTGATATGGACACACACCAACAATTATGGGAGTGAACTTCCACCTAGTCTAGTCTCTCAAGTAGTTATGGAGTGAACTGCCATCTAGCTGAGTTAACTAGTCTAACAGTGTTCAGTTAACTGACTGAAACAAAGTGAAGTGAAGAGGAGATCAGGGAATCATGGGTAATGCGCTAGTCTGGTGATGATACCAAGGACAATTCACATTAGCTGGTGATGATCCCAATGTTGCATGGTGACAAAACCAATGCAACATCTATACTCCACTCAACTAGTCAAACTGAAGTGAAAACTGAAGAGAATATTCTCCTAGAGAAATATTCTCCCTAAACTTTAGGAGATTGGATAAAGACTAATAAACATAGGAAAAACCTTAGGAAAAAAAAATCGTAGGTGTGTGTGAAGTAACTCCAACACCCCCCTTGAACATCACTATGGTGAAAACAAAGAATGGGTCCCGACAATGAGGCCATGTTAGGTACCCAAATACAAAAGATACACTGAAATAAAGTGAGGAAAGAGGGAAAACCTCATGGGAAAACCCCACCCTCAAGGTACAATGTATGTAAAAGAAAGAACTAACAGTTTCTAAGTAACTATATCCTTCACTCCAAGACGACTTCAAAGAGAATGAAACTTTTTCTCTGTGAAGGTCTTGGTGAAGACGTCTGTCATTTGTTCTACTGAAGGACAAAACTGTAGGTCGATGATATGCTCGTGTACTAAGTCCTAGATGTAGTGCATGTGGATATCTATGTGCTTCATCTGCTGCCTTTGAACTGGATCTCTACAGAACTTCATAGTTCTCTGGTTGTCACACCAGATGACGATCAACCGATGAAACTGAATTCCCAACTTAGTGAGAAAATGTTGTAGCCACATAACCTAAATGGTTATGTTAACTACCCCTCTATACTCTGCCTCGACCGAAGAAGAGAAATAACAACATGATTCTTGCTTGACCAACAGATAGGCCCGGACCCAAGACTGAGTGAGTAACCATATGTGGACCTTTGATTAGTGCTATCGCCAGCCCAGTCAGAATAAGTGAACTCAATGAGATCTAATGTAGAGTCTGTTGCATAATGAATTCCAAAGGTGATGGTGCCCTGTACGTATCAAAGGATACACTTTGCGGCCTTCCAATGTAGCTCATGCGACTCCTGCATGAACCTGGAAAGTGCACCAATTGCATAGGAGAGGTATAGTCTAGAGTGTGTGATATACAACAATCTCCCCACTGGTTGTTTGTACAATGTGCTATCAACTAGTGGAGTGTCCCCGCCATCCTCAAGTTTGACTCATGATAGGAAAGGAGTCAGAGAAGACTTGCAGTATGTCATGTGAAATATCTCAAGGATATCTCATTCATACTTGGTGATACAGGTGGATATTGGTGGCCACCCACCTTTTCTAATTGGCTCAAAACAATTTTCTGGCAATTTTGGTCATTTACTATTTTTAGCAGTTTTTTGGGTCCTGAAACTTCCGGAGCCGTTTTGAGGCCCTAAACGATGTTTTTTTGGAAAACGGGGAACAACATGGAATTTCCTTTGATGTTGCCCCCAAAATGAATCTCCTCGACGATACCTTTCCAATGGGCTATCATGCACCTAAAACAAAGATCCTATGCAAAAGTTACGACCCCGGGAAGTTGATGTACTAACTTACCCAAACGGGGCCCACATGACTTTTGGCACTTCATCTCCTAGGGTTAGGTTTTTTTATGTCTATCATTTTTGGCATTCCTGTTTATTGTAAAAATGTCTTTAGAGCCTCATTATAATCCTCTTCTTACGAATTAGCGTAGCCGTCACATCTCTTCTCAGAGATAAGCCGCCACCACTCTAGCAAGCTTGTTTTCTACTGCATTTTACAGTTTCAACTTATTTCCTTATTGAATAGAAAACCAATTTTACTATATCTCTGTTATTTTGTGTTAAGCACCTGTTAATAATATGTAGTCATTTTGTTCTACTCATAAAATCCAGATCAGTGGTATCAGAGCTGTCTGCTCCTTGTCGTCTTAATGCATGTCCCTAAAGAGGTCAGAGTAGAAAGAGTTGGGTCTCAAGCTTGTTTCTCTTGAGGAAAAAATCTCTCGCACTCCCAAGAAACCTCTCATGGTCGGAGAAACGAAATATTACGGGATAGGATATCCTTTCAAAAATTTTCTTGAGGAAGCCCTCATGCAACAGAGGAACGAGATGATGGATAGTTTCACACAAATCCTTCGACGACTACCAACAAGCGACACATATTCTTTGAGCAAAGGAGCCACCCCCTTCAAGGTACAAATAAACTTTGATATTGCTATATTTGAAGGTCATATAGATGCATATGTTGTAGACAAGTGGTTAAATCTACTAGAAGGGTATTTTATGTCCATAACTTTTCAAATAGAGAAAAGATTACTTTTGCACTCTTCAAAGTCGTTCCCCATGTCAAAGATTGGTGGGAAAATTTCTGTGAGCAAAAGGAAATAGAGGAACCCTCATTATTTACAGTCATGGCCACCTGGGAATCCTTGAGGGATGCTATTAAGGAACAATACTACCCTTTCAGAAGTTATGAAGACTTGTATACCAAATGGACCACACTGCAGTAAGAAAGAGACCAAGCAGTGCCAGATTTCACAAATATCTTCCATACCTTGTGCACCGAGATAGGTATCAAAGATTCAGAGTGACATGTGGTGCTCAAATATCATGGTTCTCTACATAGATACATCCAGACCAAAATGGAATTTTTGGACATCTCATCCTTAGGTGCGGCCTACTAATATGTCGTCAAAATCGAGCAGAAGCTCAAACAAAAGACGTGACAATTTGGTCCTGGGAACCCCTCACAACAAAATCTAGGAAAGGGTGACCCCAACCCATAGAACAAAGGACAGAGAAAATATGGAAAGTATTAGGACAACCAGTCCAAGCCGCAAGCAAAGAAGGACATCAAAAAGACAAAGAAAGAAACGAGGAAGTGGTGCGACTTCCATAAGAGCCCTTAGCATAACACTATTGACTGCCACTCAAGGCAGTCACTGGTGGTCAAAGTGAAAGCCTCTGAATTAGATGCAGGTTATGACTTTGATTCAGAACTAGAAAGGGGAAGATAGATCATTGACGTGGAACCCAGTGCCACCGTTGCTACCACCAAGCTCTAGCCTAGTGAACCAGATGAGCCAGAAGAAGGAGAGCGCCTCTTCCATTCACAGATGTGGGTAAAAGGGACCCCGCTGCACTTCATCGTTGATAGTAGTAGCCAGAAGAACCTCATCTCAGTAGAGGTCGTCAAGTGGCTGGCCCTACCGACAACGCCACACCCACAACCCTACACCATTGGATGGCTCTACCAAGGAAGCGATCTCCGCATCAGCCAACAGTGTCAACTATCGTAAAAAATCAAGCCCTTCAAAGATGAGGTATTGTGTGATGTTGCTCCTCTCGAAGTTTGTGATGTTCTTTTGGGCCAACCTTATTTATGGAAATGTCATGTTGTATATGAGTCTAGGCCTCGTAGTGTTATTATTACTTTGAATAGGAAATTGTACATGATACCTGAGGTAGTCCCACCTAGTGCTATTTCATTGATCTATACTATGAAATGTAGGAAGGTCATCTATCAGATAGGGAAGTTTGTCTTCTTCGTGATTCACTCTCAGAATGAGAGAAATATCACAACCACATCCAGGGTCTCTGTGGACGACCTCTCGACACAACAGAAGCAAGTAGATAAGGTCGTGGAAGAATACTCAGATATCTTCTCCTCACCTACTGGGGTAACTCTGCACTGCCAGGTCAAGCAGCCCATCGATCTGATCCCCGACGCACCACTGCCCAATGGGTTATTCTATCACCGCTCTCTGTTAGAGAATGATGAGATCAAGAGATAGATCCAAGAACTTCTCCACAAGGGGCACATCCATCCCATCTCATCACCTTGCGGGATCCCAATCGTGCTAGTACAGAAGAAAGACAGAACCTGGCAACTCTGCATTGATTACCGGGCTCTGAATAAAGTCACAGTCAGAAACTGGTACCCGATTCCCCAAATAGACGACCTCCTTGATAAACTCACGTGGGCAAAATACTTCAGTAAGATTGATTTGAAGTCTGGCTACCACCAGGTCCCGATAGAACAGACATATGTATGGAAGACCGCCTTCAAGTCAAAGGAATGCCTTTTTGAATGGTTGGTCATGCCCTTTGGTTTGAGAAATGATCTAACCAATTTCATGAGGATGATGGAAAATATCTTGTGACCATTCACCAATACTTTTGTAGTGGTGTATCTGGATGACATTCTCATTTACAATAAGACTTGGGCCGAACATTTGCAGCATATTCAACAGGTTCTGCACACCTTGCGGTAGCACAAGCTATACACCAACTTGGAAAAATGATCCTTCAGCATGGACAGGGTCCATTCCCTAGGATACATCATTGATCAGCATGACATACATGTGGATCTAGCCAAGATCCATGTCATCCGTGACTGGCCATCCCCAACCACACTCACTGAGGCTCGAAGCTTCTTGGGCCTTGCCAATTTCTACCGTAGGTTTGTGTTGGGATTCTCCCATATTGCATGGGCCCTCAACCAAATAACCAGGGGTGGTGGTAAGGAAAAATTTGCATGGGGCCGGTCCCAACAACAAGCGTTCAATGAGTTGAAGCAGTGCTTGTGCTCAGCCCTAGTAATTTCACTACCAAACCTGCAACAACCCTTTGAGATCGAGACAAATGCTTCATACTATGCTGTGGTCATCATTCTCACTTAGCATGGCCACCCCATGGCCTACCATAGTGAGAAACTATCAGATGTTGTCAGTAAGTACCCTACTTAAAACAAAGAAATGTACTCCATTGTGCAAGCCTATCACCAGTGGAGACATTACATTCTTGGGAAGGAGACATTCATCCACACTGATCATAAGCCACTGCAATTCATGCAGACACAATGAAAATTGTAGAATGACCACCATCAAAAGTGGTCCACATACTTGCAAAAATTCCACCTCAACATCAAGTATAAAAAAGGAAGCACCAACTGTGTCATTGATTGCCTCAGCAGACCGCCAGTCGTGGCACTCACCATGGTTCTAGACTCTTGCGGCCATGAGACCTCTGGATGGACCCAAATCTATGAGATAGACCTGGACTTTTCTACCACCTACCAAATGTTGGACACAAACGCAGTTATAGATAATTTCCATCTTCAGGATGGGCTGTTGTGTCGTTTAGGCCATATCTGTGTTCCATCAAGTGAGTGAGTGAAGTTGATCTGGGAATCTCACTATAGTTGGGTGGCAGGACACTTCACCATCGAAAAGACAGTGGCGATGCTACAAAATTTTTTCTACTGGCCGAAACTTCGATAGGAGGTCAACAAGTATATCAGGTCCTGCACTGCTTGTGCTATTGCCAAGCCAACCACTAAGAAACAGGGCCTGTACAGCCCTCTTCCTACTGCTGACATGCCATGGGAATCCATCTCAATGGACTACATGTTGGGTCTACCACCCATCATTCAGGGAAATGACTGTGTTTTTGTGGTTGTTGATCGCTTATCTAAGATGGAGATTTTGGTTGCCTGCAAGAAGAGCATCACAACAGAGGCCACTGCCAAGTTATTCTTTGAACGAGTCTGGGCACATTTTGGAATCCCACAAACCATTGTCTCATATCGGGACAGTTGATTTCTCAACACATTCTAGTCGAGCCTCTAGTCATTGCTAGACACCAAGATCACCAAATCTACGACCTTCCATCCCTAGATTGATGGCCAAACCGAGGTCGTAAATTGAATGATTGTGCATATCCTTCGCATGTATAATTCCAAGCACCCTCGCACATGGGATGAGATTCTTCCCTATGTCCAACATAGCTACAACCGAGCCTTGCATAGCTCAACCGACCACAACCCCTTTCAGATGGGGTTGGGATTCCAACCATTGGGTCCCATAGATGTTGCACTTCCCCTTGCAATCACCTCGATCGACTCATCTCCTGCTCCAACTAAAGATGACAAAGACACTCGGTTCATTGAGTAGATCCAACACATTTTCCAATAGGTTTAGGATATCTTACAAAAGTCCAATGACAAGTACAAGCAGCGCCATGATCAACATCGGGAGCCACATAAGTTTCAGGTGGGCGACAAAGTTTTGTTGCACTTGCAGAAAGAATGCCTTACAAGACCCCATCGGAAGCTTCGCCCACTCTGTTATGGTCCATACACCATCACTAAGGCCATGGGGGATAATTATTTTGAGCTCAACATTCCTCCTTTCCTTGGCCTGCACGCAGTGTTCAACGTGGATCTCCTTCGCCCTTATTTCCCACCATTATTGGACACCTCAGAAGTAGCAGAAAAGCTAACACCAACAAAGCTCAACCCCAACTGCATACAACAGGAATCCAATGATCATATTATGGACACATAGATCAAGGGCACTCGACAACAAAGGATCCATCTTTATTGAGTCATGAAAGCATGGAAGCTCCTGCACCAAGGCAAGTGGCTCACACGGGGCCAAATTCAGCAGAAATTTCCTCATCTGATGGGGGAAATCAACACAATGGAGACCATTGCTTCCTAAGGAGGGAGGATTGATCCAGGTGGATATCGGTGGCCACTCACCTTTTCCAACTAGCTCAAAATAGTTTTCTGGCAATTTTGGTAATTTACTATTTTTAGCAGTTTTTTGGGTCCTAAAACTTCCAGAGCCATTTTTGGGCCCTAAACGATGTTTTTTGGGAAAACAGGGAGAACCATGGAACTTCCTCTAGTGTTTCCCCAAAAATGAATCTCCTCGATGATACATTTCCAATGGGATATCATGCGCCTAAAACGAAGATTGTATGCAAATGTTACGACCCCAGGAAGTTGATGTACTAACTTACCCAAACGGGGCCCACATGAATTTTGGCACTTCATCTCCTAGGGTTAGGTTTTTGGATGTCTAGGGTTTTGGGCATTCCCGTTTATTGTAAAAAGGCCTTCAGAGCCTCATTGTAATCATCTTCTTGCGAATGAGTGCAGTCGTCACATATCTTCTCAGAGATAAGACATCAACATTCCAACAAGCTTGTTTTCCACTGCATTTTACAGTTTCAGCTTATTTCCTTATTGAATAGAAAGCCAGTTTTATTGTATCTCTGCTATTTTGTGTAGAGAACCTATTCATAATCTGTATTCATTTTGTTATGCTCATAAAATTTGGATCACTTGGCCTGAGACAGTTTGATGGTTGATGCATCCTGACTGATCTCGAGTCCAAGGAAGACGTGTAGCAGACCCATGTCCGTCATCAAGAACCTGTCATGTAGAATCCTATTGACTACATCAATCACTGAAGTCGAGCAACCAATGATCATCAAATCATCAACATACAAAACTAAGAGTAGAAGTGAATCAACCGTCCTGAGCATGTAGACATTCGGGTTTGATTTACAGCGTAAAAAGTTCTATGACAACATGTAGGAGTCCATCTTAGCATACCATGCCCTCGAAGCCTGCTTGAGGAAATAAAGAGTTTTCTTCAGTTGAGAGACCAGAGAGGAATCCTGCATAAATCCCTGGGGATGCTCCATATATATCTCCTCAGAGAGATCACCATGAAGAAATGCATTCTTGATGTCCACCTGATGGACTTCCCATCCCTTGGTTGCCGCAATGGAAAGTGCCAAACATATGGAATCCATCTTCGTTACTGGAGCGAACGTCTCATCATAGTCAATGCCATGCACATGTTGAAAGAATTTGGCAACAAGCCTGGCTTTGTTTTTTCTACTCTTTCCATCCACTGTTCTCTTGGTCCTGTAGACCCATTTGTACCTAACAAGTTTGCTTCCAAAAGGAAGGGAAACCAAATCCCAAGTCTGGTTCTCGAGGAGGGAGTTGTACTCCTCCTGCATGGAAGATTCCCAAAATGGATTTCCAGCAGCCTCACCATAAGACTATGGATCTGAATACTAAACCAAGAAAATATGTCTGGATTGAAATGGTTCAGTGGCAGTGAGTGGAATAGGAGGATCATCAAAATCAGATCAATTCCTCCTAGTATCAGCTGGATGACCAACAAGATCTTCTGCATCCTGAAGAGTAGTCTGGGCCCACTTGAGCCTCTTCTCTGGCTCTACAACTGCATCTAGATACATTGACTCTACATATGACTGTACTGACTATGTATCTGGATCATATGAATCCTCTGAATTAGAAATCTCATCTGAAGAAGAGTCGTCATGTGCATGCTCATCATCTCGGATAGGTGGAAGAATGAAGGTATCTGCATGCGGTTGTTGAGGTACATGCGAGACACTTTCCTCGAATTTCACACTATGCTCAATGATGAGCTGGTCTGAGGAAATATCAATAAGTCTATATCCCTTCACACTGTTGGGGTATCCAACAAAGATACACTCTATGCTCTGTGGATCAAGTGCCTTCCTCTTTTCAGAGGGAATATGGGCCCATGCACGTGAACCGAAAATACAAAAGTGGGTCACTTCCGGTTTGAGGTCGCTCCAAGCCTCGTAGGGGGTCTTATCCTTGACAGATATATGGGGAGATTTGTTTTGGATGTAGATTGCACAATTAAGTGTGTCGGTATATAGTCTCTGTGGAAGTGACTTTGCATGTAGCATGCAATATGCCATCTCTTTTAGAGATCTATTTTTCTTCTCAACAACTCCATTTTGTTGCGAAGTATAGGGAACTGTGTACTGCAACTGAATCCATACCTCATGAAAAAGATTCTAGATCTCATGATTGACATACTCTCCCCCGTTATTAGTTCAGAGGACTTTGATTTTATTTCTTGACTGTGTCTCAACCAGGGATTTGAAATCTTTGAGGTGTTGAAATACCTCTGAATTTTTCCTGAGAAAGAAAATCCATATGAAGCGTGAGAAATCATCAACAAAAATGAGAATGTACCTTTATTTTTTGATTGATGGATGCGTAAAAGGACCCATGAGGTCACTATGGATCAAATCTAAAGGAGAGGAAGCTCTCTGAGTCTTTCCTTTGTCAAATTTATCTTAAGGGTGTTTTCCAAGAACACATCCCTCATAGATTCCTTTGGAGAAATGGATGTCTGGTAGACCATCAACCAATCTTTGCTTGCTAGGTTGTTGCATATATCTAAAATTCAAATTCTCAAACATTTCATGCCATATCCTAATGATTTCATCAACATGGGTAAGAAGTAAAGCATAATCTAGTTCAATAAATTTAGAAAATGTATACAATCTAGATTGATGGTTTACCTCACTAGTAGCAACCTTGGAATTGGTTTGCATGTCATAGATTTCCACCATGGATGATTTTAGGGGCTAAATTTCGCTCATGGGCTAATTTTCCATGGTTTTTCCAAAAACGAGATTCACTATTTTAAAAACGATTCACCCAAATTCTATAGGATAAAATTATTTTACCTTAAAATTCGCCAAAATTTTATAAAAACTATATAAAATCCTTAGAAATTTGAATATTTTTACAAAAATATCACCAAACATTTATAGTTGGCATATGAGGGATTGGTAAGAATCACCAAGGTTTCTACATTTTAAAATAAATTTCCATCCTTAAAATCATCCCTGATTTCCACTCCATTAGGTGTGAATACGACTTTATTTTCGATTCTAGAATTCATATTCTTATACATGGAGAGACGAATAATGAAAAGTTTGGGAACATGCAACATATTCTCGAAGCTTCCATTCGTGAGTTGAATCCTTCCTTTGTCGGTGACCACAATTGGAGAGTTGTCCCCCATAAGAATAGGAGGACCTTTGCATGCATCCAATGAAGAATACACTTCTTTTGTGGAATCCATGTGATGTGATGCTCCTAAATATACGATCCAAGCATCGAGAGAGGAGTTTATGGAAATCAAGGCATGGCTATAATTGTCTTTCTTGGGATTCTGATCTTCTAGCTTATTCTTCTTGTCACCCTCGGGGATGAGATATCCAAGGTTGTTTTTCTGAAGTATTTGAGTCATTATATCTATTTGTTTCTGCATGAATGAAGATTCTAAATGGAATCCTTTATGGAAGTATGTGCATTTCTCCCCTTTTCTTCCCTTTCCACCTTTGGATCTAGAGGCATCGGTGAAGGGTTTTGAGTACCCTTCCTTCTTTGCTTTTTCATGAGATTTCCTTTTATCTTTATGTTTAGATTTTTGATATTGATGGCTTCCATCTTGCATAGTAAGTGCATGTGAATTTGGCCATTTGATTTTTCCCATGTTGATGAGCTTGGTTTTCTCTTGTGTCAGGGATTTGATAAATTCCTCAAGAGAAGGCATCTTCCAGGTGGCTCCAGAGGTGAATTTGAATAAATGGAATGTGGATACGAACATTGTAATACCCCAAGGATGAGACCTAGTTATATCTATGTATTGTAAACATGTTTTGTAGGCTGGTGAGCTGAGCAATTGTAAGCTGGTAAGATTATGTGCAAGTAGGTCGGAGAGCCTAGGTGTTAAAGGCCAGGAGCCTGTTTTTTACATGTAATTATGAACTTTGTTAATATAAAAACATCGTTGCATGTATACCGACCATGAAGAAAGAATGATGGGGGACTAAGCTTCCACAAGGCTCGACAAGGGAGGGGGCTAAGTGTTTGGGCCTAGGGGCTAAGCTAGGGGGCTTACCTCTAAAGGAATAATATTTTAATATTAATTTTTGAAGGCTAAGGTGGACATGTTGAATGTTGTCATAAGTTCCTGGAAAGGGAACGTATGCTAAGTGGACTGCATGCATCTCCAGGGAGACATGTGTTGACCTAGACTCGTGCAATTAAAACCCAAGAGTCAAACCATGGAAGGGATTCGTTCCCCATTCTAGCATCCTCCACCTGAACTCGTTGGTCGGGGACGTTGATCTCTGGTTACCTATGCACAGTTGAGAAAACCACTCACGGGAAGGAGGTTTGCTTTCCATTTCCCATCCGTCGTCTAACGCATTGGGGCCTCTACGTCTGCCCTCTGCATAACCTCACACATCTGAGAAACCAGTCGGGGAGGGAAAATCCAACCTATGTGTCCTATGAACCTAGGTTTATCCACACTACAAATCCGAGTTCGTGCCTTAACCGTTTGGGGTTGCTGCCTTGTGTTCGCTTGAGCCATGTTGTGTCTTAGCGTTAGGCTGTTGCCATTTTTGGTGTCCATAACTGTTCATGTTGCTGCTATCACCCATATGCTAGCTGAATGTTGTTGCAGTATTTCTTAGGAGATGAATTGAAGAAGCAGACTGTCTATCGCACACCCACTATGGCATAATAAAATTTTTGCTTTTCCTCAAGGGACAGAATCCCCAAAGTCCTACGGGGACCTAGCGCAGGCTAGTTCTTCCCTATTCACCTCCCTGTGAGCATGGATTAGGACCACATGCCAAACAAATATGGCATCCTTTCTCTCTTCACGGCTCAACACTACCAGAGTGTCGAGTCGTTCGACTCTACAAACCCCGACACAACGAAGCGACGAACCTCGAAAGGGATAGCGAGTACAAGATTCGTGTTTGGGTCTTGTCCTCATAAACGATTCCTTTCAACCTCTAAACTCACGAACCCCCGATACACGATGTATCGAGATGCTAGATCCCATGTCTATCCTTCCTCTTTGATCAATGACCTAGATCATATCGCAATCTCACGACTCGGGACTTCGTGACTCCAAGAGTCAGGTCTTCCACCTCCAAACTTGTGAATCCCTGATATGCGAAATGGACAGATCTCCGCCACCTATCCTCCAACATGGATGGTCCTGATGTCTTCGGGTCTTTTGGGACATAGTCGAGTTCACTCTTCTACCTCAGTAAAGGATTATATCGACGACTTATAGGGCTCCGATCGGTCCCTGGGATCTACGGTCCAGGATCCTCTCGCGACTTCGCCATTCATGAGGTCAAGAGACTTCCTCTTCTGACTCCCGATGTCTGAATCCCCGATAGGGAGGATCTCACGACATGTGTCCTCATGCAGACAGGCGGCTCAGATATATTTCACCTTGTCTCAATTTCTGAGGTCGAGTACTCAGACTCTCGTCCTCCGAATCCCCAAGCTCCTGAATGTCGATATCCCGATACAATCTCCTTCTCAGAACTCTCACTCTGCTACTCTTCGCGTGAGGTTTAAACGTCGTGTAATTCTTGATAGATCCAATGATTGTCGGTTGTTTAGACCAAGATCTAACAACTCAGACCTGTCTCTCCATTGCATCATTCCTAAGCTGCCTGGACACAAATTCACGATCCAGATTCTTTCACGGACCTTGGGGATCTACGATCCTGATTTCTTCGCTACTCGCGAAGATAAAGGAAAAAGGGTTAAGGCATTTAACACCCTCGTTTATTCCTTTGATTTAACAGTCGTGAATGACAATAGATCTCCCGACAGGATTTCATCCGTTGATCCATACTTATTCTTCGAATCCTCAAGGGATTCTGTGACTTTTGCGTCTCTGCAGAGTTTTTGCACACAAAGTTCTACCTCTTCTGAGCTTCTTAGAAAGGGTGTCTCTATGGGGAGATTTATCTAGGGTATCACCCGAGATGGATAAGGGTATAGGTTTCCCTAGAAATGACTTGAATTCTGAATTGATTTAATGTGCGTATATACATATAAATCTATTTATAGACATAAGCCATACGTGGCCCTTCCATTATAAGCATGCAACAACCATTTCAGAATCAAAACACTACACAGGCAGTCTTATACTCAGACCATTTATAAAACTGCACAAACTATGAGCATATATGTCAGCATATGAATTTCAAGCTACAAGATGTAAAACACTTATCAGAAATAACACCAGAAATGAGTGCAACTGCTGAGAGGGGTGCTCATTTCCACCCAACCATAGGCTCAACGACTCCCAACGGATTTACCACTAGCCACCCCTGAGCTGAGACCACGATGTTGCGAGACTGTGTCTCAGTTTTCCAGTGACCGAGAATGAGGGTTACTCTCCCCCTTCTTCGCTATCACTCACTCTGCATATCTCCAGAGTTCTTCCTCCTTCCCTCACGTCTACCCTTCTCGCTCCTTCCTCACATATTTTCCTCTTGCGAGGTTGCGTGTGGCGTGATTTCCCTCACGGTGGTTAGGCCCGAGGCTCCTATGGATGGGTGGTTTACTTCCCCCATCCCTCATTAATTCCCGAGGAGCCATATACCTACCAGTCTGCGAGTAAATTATTTCAGGCCAGCGAGCCGCTCTTGGTTCTCTAGGCCAGTGAAGTCCAAATACGGTATTGGTTTCGGTGGAAGTTAACACCACCTTTCCAGGTGCCTTCCACCACCTTTCCTTAGCCATCGTGGTCTCTTTTTCAGCATATCCCCTCTCAGCAGTCCTGCAATATATATATATATATATATATATATATATATATATATAATCTTATTTACATTCATCGACCTTTTTTCACAAGGTCCATTCACATCACACATTCACATTCTTGAGTTTGCCATAGTTCTTTGTCAGTATAGTTATTTTTACAAACTGGGGGAAACAGGGTGTTACACTGTCAGTCCTGTGAGCAACTCTCCCAGGAGAGAGAGTTTGCTGGGAAGTGAGTTCTCCTAGAAGGGAGTCCCGTAGCAGCTACAATACTCTGAGACTTCTGGTCCAGCCTGTTATTGTAGCCCAAGGTAAGGGAGGTGTACTGGTTGATGGACTTATAGTAGTGAAGGTGTACTCTCCTGGGTTGGAGAAGGCGTGTGGGGAATGAGGGTCTATGAGCTGTGGGTGTAAGTGGATCCTGAGATAAAATATCCTTCATGTTGTTTTGTGCAACTTCCTTGTTGTCCTTGCCAAGCCTAGAACTCCCTTGCCCGGTGGATTTTAGTCCCAGCTTAGGGGTGACCTACTGCTGAGGGTGATGAGCAATGAGGTCTAAGGATGGGAGGTTCGCGGAAGGTATGCATGCATTTGGTGGATTTACTCTAGCTATCATTGATGTGCTTAATTATGTATTTTATGCATGTTTTGTGATGCTTGAATATTATCATGTATTCCGTTGCATGTGGATTTACTATTAATCTTGTTTGAATATGAACTGGTAGCAATAATTTTGTGTTTATTGTGATTAAGTGTTTTAAATTCATTAAAATGCATATATATCACATAAGTGTATATTCCGCGTGGTAGCATTACTTGGTCTTGGAGGGTTGGGGATGTTACAAATTGGTATCATAGCATGGTTTGAACACTGAGCCTGGATGGTCCATTTTAGTCTAATTTGAAGCAAGAGTTTTGAGAAGGAGTTGTTGTCGAAATGGATAAAACTCAAGTTCTGACCCAAGGTTTCAACACTCAACCTGAATGGGTTGGATAAGTGGTCATTGGACCCAAGGTTTCAAGAGGAAATTGTGTCTAGAGGACCAATTTCGAACCTCAGAACCTTCCTGAGTGCCAAGAAGTTACCTTGGCCATGTTACGAAGCTTAGGAGGAGTAGCGATGTCGTAAAACAATGACATAAGTGGTATTGGGCAACAGAGTAATGTGGACCTTAGGATCTGTTTGGGAGAAGGAAAATCCTTCACGACCATCAGATCTGGTAATGTTGCAAGGTAGTTAGCTGTGAATTCCTTTGGAAATACGCATAGTAATAGAGTTTTTTCTACGCCATAGGATCTATTCGGAAGGAAGGGAAATCCCTTACGACCATCATATCTAGGGAAGGTGCAGAGGATTTAACCCGAAATCCCTTCGGAATTCGCGACTTTAGTGAATTTTGATGCCAGAAACAAGAGAAGGGTCGAAGCCTGAAGCTCCAAAGTCCCAGGAGAGATCTACACCATAGATATCGGGAGAATCCTGCCCATTAGTTCTCACAACAGATCGTAATTTCGGAGTTCGACGATCGAGAGAAGAGACATGTGCCGATGCAAAAAATTCCAAAGCCCCGAAGTGGATCTACACCATAGATCTGGAGAGGAGAGCTCGACTGTTGGATCAAGCCAATGTTAGAAGGTCAAACACAGTAGTGAAGGGAAAAATCTCCTGAAGAGTTGAAGTAGTGAGTCATGATGAAATAACTTGGATTGACGTGGACAAATGGGTTGTGTGCCACGTATAAGTGGGTTCCGAACCCGTGGAAGATTGAAATTCCATATGGAACGTGATGTGTGACACCCATCTGATTGGGCCACGAGTCAGTCGCTATTATTTCACCATGTGGCACTCTATATGAGCATGGTTAGTGGGACCCGAGGTTACATAACAAAGTTATGTGTTGGAGGACCCACATTGGAGTTGATCACGATACATCCATATCGATGGCTAGGAGGTATTGCAGGGACCCAAGTTGTTGTTGGACACACCTACCACACTTAGAGGGTGGGGTGAATGAGTGTGGGGATATTTTTCCCAAAACTTCCCTCTTACACAAAAAATCCTTAGTTAACATTCAACATTTTCTCATTACTCATTGCTGTCATTTATAATCGGTTAGATGTGAATACATATCAGCAACATATCATCAACAAATCATCTCCACAAGGAACACAAAGAACGCAAGATGTATGTACAATTTTTCTTTTTATTATGGACTTCAATCCAGGGGTTTTTCAACAACAATTGAATAGAGTACAACTCTACAAGAGAACCAACTCTATATGCAAGACTTAGCTTACATTCTTAGCACCAAATGAGATGAGGCAACAATCCTCAACAAATATCAATCTGTCAACATAAACAACTGCATCAACCATGCACCAACCTGTGCCAAACAACTTGTAATCAACCTGCACCATAAACAAGTGCATCCAACCATGTACCAAGTATATACCAATCATGTGTCAAATAATCATCAACAATGACTCATCAATATGTACCAACATCATCAACTATACACCTCATGTATGTGCTAACTCATCAACTGCTTGTCTCAACCATGACTAGTTTTGGATTAGTCAACAACCCCAACTTGAAATAATCGTAACTTTGTACCTGTAATGAATAAAGGTATGAAACTGATACGCAATGTTTTTCAGTGTGTTTTATGCAATTCCTCCAGGTGGCACTACTTGGAACCTCTCATAAAAGGCGTTATAGCAAAAATGGCATACCTTGTTGAATTGTGGCTTATTCTAGAGAGAGACATTGTAGAGCGTGGCCCGCACAAAATATTTGTTGAATTGATATGAAACTGTTGCTGAACATACTAAAGCATGTACCCTAATGAACACATTTTTTTTCACTGAATTTGGATTTGTTATGAATAAGTTATGACGTTTTTACCCGAAACACCTGTTTTTGACTAGTTTCGGGACTAGCCACAAACCCTATTTTCCACGAAGTGTAACTCCCGAAATACAACGAACCACAAGATAAAAATTTTACCACATATACTTGGGTATGTTTTATCAATGGAATAACAATTTCACAGTCTGAATCATTATAGAAACAAAGTTATAACGAAAATGGTGAGATGACATGTAAATAACATACCTTAGAAAGCACCATCAAAAGAATTTATCCTTCCTTGTATTTCGGCCTTCTTTTCTTCACCTTTCCTTAGAATTTAGGATTAGATATCCTTGGTTACCTCAGACACATATAGATATTCAATATGCTCAAGTGTGATTAAAATGAGAGATCCTTTCCTCTTATTTATACTTTCCAGGTAGCTTCCTTAAAAACATCTTCTAGGTCACTTGGCCCCACTTTCCTTATTTTAGGGTTAACCCACTTCTAATTTCTCCATTAAATTTATTATTTAAATAATTTATTTTGTATTCACTTTTAATTATAGTACACTCATCACTTCAATTTATTATTTACCTTCTAAAAACCCTTAAGCCACTTTGACTACTTTGACCTTTTGGGGCTTCTAGATGACATGTGAGGGTCCTCCAACTTCGTAAGGCCATAACTCTCAAACCGTGAGGAGTTATGTGAAGTTACACATACCACAAGAAATGGCATGAAATGTACTATCCATATAGACTATTATTGTCTGAAAATATATCATAAATCATACCGTTACCCCAAACAAACTTGGGTCCATTACCCAAACCTGGGGTCTCCAACTTCTCATGGCCATAACTCTCTAACCGTGAGGAGTTATGTGACATTCTACATACCACCAGAAATGGAATGACAAGCACTATACATATAGGATAGTTTCCCTAAAAAATTCAATGTCCTTCATCTCATTATTCCACATACAAGAATGGGTCCTCCAACCATTCTTCTAGGATAACTCAATTTGCAAAGCATCTTCCCGTGAGGGATTTCACTATAAGGGGACCAATTTGGAGTTCATCCATTTGTGCACCGTATCAATCATGATAAGACAATAATGAGAGCATGGGTCCTCCAACCATTCTTCTAGGATAACTCAATCCTCAAAGCGTCTTTCCGTGAGGGCTTTCACCATAAGGGGACCACTTTGGAGTTCATCCATTTATGCACCTTATCAATAATGATAAGACAATAATGAGTCATATATACATTTTTCCAACAATGCATCATATACCAATGAAACCACATCAATCCATCTTCATCATGTATCAATGACAACTCATTGATCCATCTTCATCATATCAATGACAACTCATTGATACATCTTCATCTATGCATTCTCATCAAGGAAAATACATATTATATTACATCAATCATCAATCAATCAATCCTTTGACATAAATAAATCACTTGACATCAATCAATCAGACCATTGGCATCAATGAAAACATGATCCAACAATATCCCCTTTTGGCATTGATGGCAATACCAACATTGATGTCAACACCAATTACCAATTATTGATGTCAACATGTAGATAAGGCATGCTCTACATCAATATTCAATGTGACTATCTCTCCCCATCAATAAACATCAATCAAATCAATGTGATTAACTCTACCCCTTTGAAATCAATGGAAAAGGGCCATTCTCATCTTGGGGTTGTTCCCCTTGCTTGAACTCTCCTTGGGGCTGCTCCCCCTGTCTGAATTCCTTTGATCTTCCTCTAAATAATCTCTCCCCTTTTGAACAAGGGATATCACTCTGATGTAATGCTGAAGATAAATCGAACATACTCCCCCTGTGATCATTGCTCCCCCTGAAATTATGCTCTTGTGTTCTTTCTTCAAGTATAGGGCTCTTTTCTAGGTATGCATCTGATAAATATCTCCTCCTAGAATCATGGGAAGAAAAATGAATCCCCCTATGGGTATGTATCCCCTATATTTTCTACAAGATGAACATTGTGCTACCATATAATGATCCTTGGACCTGTTCATGCATCAAACTCATGCCATACCAAGCATCATGAAGCAAAAGATATGTCAACATTGAAATAAATAATCATGAGAAAAATATCAACCAAGTACATCCTGTACAAAATGTGTGCTCATCATGCACAACACCTATGTACATCAACATCATGCAATGTGCTAAAAGATATCATCCATGGAATGTATCAATCATATGCCTTTATCAACATGCCAACATGTGCATCTACCAATATGCCAACCATGTGCATCCACCAATATTCCAACCATGTGCATCTACCAATATGCCAACCATGTGCATCTAGCAACATGCCAAACAATGCATCATATCACTCATGATATGTCTCCATCATGAACCAAATGTCACAATCAGGTATCTCAAACAAATGCCAATTGTTGTGCTAATCAAGTAGTACCAATGGTGTAGTATCATCAAGCATATTCCATCTATGAGTGTACCAAACATGTACATTACCATGCAACAATACCACAAAATGATGAATCCTATATATGTATGCCAAATCCTCCATAAAAAATGTGCCAATCAAATTGCTAGTAGGTGCCTCTTCCAATGTACTAGAAAAGTACCAATCATGCATCAACTATAGATCAGCAATGATGTACAACATGATCACCTCATCAACTCACCAACCATATATCCCAACATGTAGCCCAATCCATATGAAAAATGCATGCACCATGATATCAACATATGCTTCCAATAATACATCATATGATATACTAGCCATGTACACCACCATCAACATCACAAAATGATTAATCCCAGCAGATCAACATCAATCCATACTCTTGGGTTAGTGCCATGCACCCAATATTTATTTTTATTATACCATTGTGTGATATCACCATGAAAACCTGCAACAAACAGTGTCAGAACCTGCAATAAACAATGTCAGACCTTGCAATACAGAGTTATACCATCACATCAAACTCCAAGCCATGTGCATTTCCTTTTTCCCAAGGCTTTACAACATATACACGACCTTCTACACAACAGAGCGCATGTGTACATGACCTATTCAAGGTCATCACACGAATGCATGCAACTATCACCACTGTCACCTGCGTGTGCCTCAGTAGATGACACTTTTGTACTTCCCTTCAATCTTTCATTCTGATCTGGCTGCTCTGTCTTCTTCACCCACTTCTGTAGATGACCCTTCTCCTCATAACTTGAGCTCTGAGCATCCATATTTTCAAAGATATCTCCCTTTCTTACTTCATTCCTTCTTCTAGCCATGCTATGTGAAGTCCTCATCATGGACTTTCTTCTTGTGTTCCAACACTCCTGGGATTTGTGGCCAAATCCACTACAACAGTAGCATCTCATAGAGTTACAGTGAACAACAATATCTCCTACTTGATCACATCTCCAACACCTTGTGGTGTTATAGAATCTTCCATTATATATCCTTTCATAAGATCTACATTCAAAAGATTTGTGACCATATCCATTACATGAATAACAATGCCCATGAAAAATACTTTCGTACCTTTTCTTTGGCGTCCCAAAAGTAGCTTCTTGATGTCTTTCTTGCTTTGTTCTTTCGAAATCTTCTTTGTCTTGTGTAGATGGTTGTTTTGCAACATTGTCTTCCTTCTTTGATGGACTTACCTCATGCTTCTTTGAGGTGCTTGCTTCAACATGTGTATCTTCTCCTTTGTATCCAAGACCTGATTTATCACATGGTGGT
>ML780881.1:602330-616286 GCA_009831015.1 Picea engelmannii | reverse complement strand
CTTACAACATGACTCTTCCTTTTCATTTATTTGAATCTTCAATAGTTCCTCTATTCTTTTGGCTTCTTCAATTTGGGTCTTGAGATGAATAATGGTTTCAAAACTTTTGCTAATCTCATCATCTATATTCATGTCTTCTTTTCCATTCTTTAGTCTTGTGTTCTCTTCTTCCTTTTCTTCTAATTTATAACTCTCTTCTTGTTCTTTGAGCATTCCCTTTAACTTCAAGATGTGCCTTTGACTCCTCCTAAGAAGCTTCTTAGTGTTATCTGAAAGATAGTTATAGTGTGTATAAAAATGATCACTCCTATACATGTATCAACCCTCTTCAATTTCCTTTTGAAGTTCTAATAGATTTTCTTCTATTCTTTCCATGGGATAACTATCATCAAACTTTACACAAACTACTTCTAGATCATCTTCTTCACTTGAGAAAAATTCAACATCATCACACTTTGAATTATTGCAATCAAGAGTCTTGGGAGATTATTTACATTCAATATCTTCCTTCTTCCCAACACCATCACATGATTTTTTGCCTTCATTTGAAATGTCTTCAAGATCTTCCTTTGTGATATCATTAATTGATTCTTTATATTCACTTGAAATGTTTTCAAAATCACATTTAGAAACAATACATTCAAGATTTTTTGATGATTCTTTACCTTTGATGATCTTGATGGAGTGGACTTCAATTTCTTCCTTCTCCTTCTTGCTTTGATATGTCTCTTCTAGATTTAGCCATAGATCCTTGGTAGAAGTGCATTGTCCCATGCTCTCTATGATAGGGATTGAGAGTCCACTAAGAATGGTCTTGAGAACCAATGCATCATTCTTCTTTCCTTCCCTTTGAGCTGCAAACTTTGACTTGTTCTTCAACGAAACATATCCACCGATGGTTTCCTTCCAAATAGTTGCTCCCATTGTCTTCAAATATAATCTCATCTCTATTCTCCAAGTGGGATATTTTTCCTCATCAAGGATTGGAACTTCATCATCCATTTGTGTGTCTATGGATCTCCTTCAATGTTGTTAAGGTTTGTAGTGAAGGCCCGCTCTGATACCAATTGTTGGACACACCTACCACACTTAGAGGGGGGGTGAATGAGTGTGGGGATATTTTTCCCAAAACTTTCCTCTTACACAAAAAATCCTTAGTTAACATTCAACATTTTCTCATTACTCATTGATTTCATTTATAATCAGTTAGATGTGAATACATATCAGCAACATATCATCAAAAAATCATCTCTACAAGGAACACAAAGAACACAAGATGTATGCACAATTTTTCTTTTTATTATGGACTTCAATCCGGGGGTTTTTCAACAACAATTGAATAGAGTACAACTCTACAAGAGAACCATCTCTATATTCAAGACTTATCTTACATTCTCAGCACCAAATAAGATGAGGCAATAATCCTCAACAGATATCAACCTGTCAACATAAACAAGTGCATCAACCATACACCAACCTGTGCCAAACAACCTATAATCAACTTGTACCATAAACAAGTGCATCCAACCATGTACCAAGTATATACCAATCACATGTGAAATAATAATCAACAATGAATCATCAATATGTACCAACATCATCAACTATACACCTCATGTATGTGCCAACTCATCAACTGCTTGTCTCAATCATGACTAGTTTTGGATTAGTCAACAACCCCAGCTTGAAATAATCATAACTTTGTACCTGTAATCATTATAGAAACAAAGTTATAGCGAAAATGGTGAGATGACCTGTAAATAACATACCTTAGAAAGAACAATCAAATTTTTTTATCCTTCCTTGCATTTCGGCCTTCTTTTCTTCACCTTTCCTCAGAATTTTGGCTTAGATATCCTTGGTTACCTTAGACACATATATATATTCAATATGCTCAAGTTTGATTAAAATGAGAGAGCCTTGCCTCTTATTTATACTCTCCAAGTAGCTTCCTTAAAAACATTTTCTAGGTCACTTGGCCCCACTTTCCTTATTTTAGGGTTAACCCACTTCTAATTTCTCCATTAAATTTATTATTTAAATAATTTATTTTGTATTCACTTTGAATTATAGTACACTCATCACTTCACTTTATTATTTACCTTTTAAAAACCCTTAAACCACTTTGACTACTTTGACCTTTTGGGGCTTCTAGATGACATGTGAGGGTCCTCCAACTTTGTAAGGCCATAACTCTCAAACCGTGAGGAGTTATGTGACGTTCCACATAGAACCAGAAATGGAATGACATGCACTATACATATAGAATAGTATTGTATAAAAATATATCATAACTCATACCTTTACCCATCAAACAAACTTGGGTCCATTACCCAAACCCGGGGTCTCCAACTTCTCATGGTCATAACTTTCTAACCGTGAGGAATTATGTGACGTTCTACATACCACCAAAAATGGCATGAAAAGCACTATACATCTAGGATAGTTTCCATAGAAAATTAAATGTCCTTCATCTCATTATTCCACATACAATAATGGGTCCTCCAACCATTCTTCTAGGATAACTCAATCCGCAAAGCGTCTTCCCGTGAGGGATTTCACCATAAGGGGACCATTTTGGAGTTCATCCATTTGTGAACCTTATCAATCATGATAAGGAAATAATGAGAGCATGGGTCCTACAACCATTCTTCTAGGATAACTCAATCCACAAAGCGTCTTCCCATGAGGGCTTTCACCATAAGGGGACCACTTTGGAGTTCATCCATTTGTGCACCTTATCAATAATGATAAGACAATAATGAGTCATCTATACATTTTTCCAACAATGCATTATATACCAATGAAACCACATTGATCCATATTCATCATGTATCAATGACAACTCATTGATCCATCTTCATCATATCAATGAAAACTCATTGATCCATATTCATATATACATTCTCATCAAGGAAAATACATATTATATTACATCAATCATCAATGAATCAATCCTTTGACATCAATCAATCCCTTGAAATAAATCAATGACATCAATCAATCAAACCATTGGCATCAATGACAACATGATCCAACAATTGCATGGGAGCTAATTCTCCAAGGTGGTCCCACAATCCAAACCACAGTTTCACCGAGGGGTTACATGTCAATGTCAGAAGAATTGCGGGATGAAAGGCGGTTTGCTCCAAATCGTCATTGCATGCCCTCACAATTGGAAATCATTAAGTGATGTGATGTAATGACGTCACCAAAGGTGATTGGGAATGTTCGGAGATTAACAGTTCAGATGTATGGATGAGAGATCCTCTGAAGCTCCGAAGTCTCGAAGACCCGAATACCTGGAACTCAGACACCTGAGGTTCCATAGTAAGTGTCAGTCGTCGGATGTTGAGTATACGTGGACGATTGATCCACCCTACTTCACGAGTTTAGTAATCTGGAACTCTAAGAGATTGTTTTGTGGTTCTTTGAAATCTTCCAAAGCCGAAGGCTCGAGTAAGCACCTAGTGATCTAGCGCTTGGTCTTTGCTAGTGATCACATGGATTGGGGACTGAGAGAAAGGGGATAGTGCCTGAAAATGATTACAGAGTAGAGAAGAGCTCGAAAAGAAAATGAAATATGAACATTTTCTTAAATCAGATTGGTTTATGAATGTCATGGGATTTGTTAAGGAATGGTGGCCTGACAAATTCCGGTTGACTGCACGTTATGTTTGCAGAGTTCAGCGAGTGTCATAAACAAATCAAATTTTTCATAGAGCGCTTAGGAGACACTCATAGAGTTAATAGAAAAGCAGTTTTTCCTACATATAGTGTGTTTATGTTTTTTTATGTTGTTCATGGTTTGAATGCGTAAACTGGTGAAGTATTAAATAAGTTTCAATTATTTCTCTTCTTTGAGTTTTCAAGTGCTAGTAGTGCACATTGTTCATAAGGCGTGCATTGACAAAGGTAAGTTAACCTTAGATAAGCTCAGGAGAGATACTGTAGAACCTTCATCAATAAAAGTGCAAGGAGCGCAGAGGGAGAACTCTGTGTTGATTTTAGAGAGAGATAGAGTCACTGAGAACTCTGTAGGGCTTTGCCAGGCGGGCATCGTGCGGGTGAAAGTGTGTACAGAGAGAACTCTTTTTCGAGTTTAGGGAGAAGAGTATTAGAGGAAGATACTCACAGAGATGTTGAACACTCTATAGAAAACACTCAGCAAGGTGTGCTTTGAGAAGAAGGTTGCTAGGAGGGCACACAGTTTTCCTTTGAAAGGAAACAAAAGGGCCGAGACCCTTAGGAGACTAAGTAAATTGAAAATATCAGAAGAGATAATGCAAGGAGTGCATGGGAGACAAACTCATTCTAATTCCTAAAGCTCAGAAGAGATAATGCTTACGAGAGAGAAGAAGAGATCCAAGAGGTGGACTCACAAGAGAAAGGTCAAAGGCCAAAGCCTTTGAACACTGAGAAAATCTTCCAAGGCAAAAGAAGTCAAAAGCTCAGGGGGAGAAACGACAACATCTGTCAGATTGTTTATGGGGAGGAGCCTGGAAAATTAGGTCAACATCCAACAGAACAAAGGAATCACTTCGAGAATTTATTTTGAGATTTGAAATCTCTAAAGCCCAAATAGTCGAAGCAACTGGAAGCCATTGATCTAGGTTGGATAGATGTCACCAGATCATAAACTTTGGAGAATTGTACTCTGGGGTTTTTGTGAAGTTGTGTTTTGGGATGTCCCGAAGCTCTAAAGCCCAAAACGTCTAAAGGTCATTGATCCGAAGGAAGGAATGTGGATTGTTGATTTGTGAGGAGACACGTGGAGGATGAAGACTCACTCTGTTGGATAGGTGTTGATCTGAAAGTGGAAGCATGGCGCCAGATCTGGAACTCCAGGTATGGAGCACTCCAGAGGAAAGAAAAGGGTGAAAGTGCCAAATTCCAGAAGGATATCTCGATCATTGATCGAGGAGGAGGTCGAAGGACCGTTGATATGGTCTTGGTTGGAAAGAGCCGAAGTCTTGAAGAGAATCATGGCCATTGATTTGGAGAGGATGTTGCAAAAGATCTATCACTACGGGGAAATTTACTACGGATATTTGTGTGTGTGGAGATGTGAGAACTCTTGAAGGCCGGAGAGCCGAAGTTCATCAGAACCATCTGATTTTTGAATACATGTGTCATTAGATATTCCACTCTGGAATATTGTCATACGGGGAAAAGCAGATAGTTGAGGGTTGAAAATCCCGAGGGTCGAAGATCCAGAATCAACCGTAGTCGTTGATTTGGAAGGGAGCGACATGTAGATAGATCATGTAGATCTAGGATCACATGTGAAAGGAGGAAAGAAGGTAGAAAAGGGAGGATAGATAGCATTCGTTGATCACAGATCATCGCCAAGGGATTGGAGGTCGACGAATAAGATGGATTGCGGGGCCAGAACTTGCTCGGATGTTAAAAATATGAGAGCGGGCCGCAATTTATACCATGGTTTTAACAAGTGAGGCATGTCATCTGGAGGTGAATTGCGGGGTGAAAAGCAGGTTGAACTAAAACCACTCTTTCCCATGCACGCAATCACAGTTTTCCATGAGGTCATAGCCTAGGGTCATATGAAGGAAAGGTATAATGAAAAAGGGGCTAGCACCTGAAACTTGGAGTTTTGGAAGCGTGCAGGAATATCCTGCGGGTCTGACAGGACCTGTGTGTAAAGGAGAAAAGGGGGCCTGTGTATAATTGTTTTGGGTTCAATCACGAGCCCGAAGAGTCAATTCTACTCAGAAGATTGAAAGATCCTTTGACCGAGAGGTCAACAAACCCCGCTGAGGTAGGGGCACTGTGTCGAAAGTGCTCAGGGAATAAGTAGTCATGTACAATGACTACAATGAGAGAACAAGAAGATTCAGGAATCTGGGAAGAATTGTAGACTTTTGTGATCAACAAGGAAAACTTTTATTGGGAGAAAGAAGTTGCTGCAATTTTTGTGGTAGCAAGTCTGTTATAGCTTGTTGGGTCATCCAGAGGAAAGAATGCTTGCATGCTTGCAAGTGTTGTTGGTTATGTTGTTGCATAAGGAGGGAAGCAACAAAGAGCTGAAGTGTTGGTTATAATTTTGATAAAAGAAGCATGAAAGCTTCTACTGCCATCAAACATTCAGTTAGTATAAAATTCATTAATGGCAGTCATGCAGGTATGAGTTTTTATTACTCTTTTTGCATAATTGTTGAAAGGAAATTTAGGTAAGAATTTCCTCAGCCATAGTTATTTTATAAAATCACATGATTATATTATTGAGTGCATACCACTGGATGTGGTAAAGGTTGGAGGCTTGTATTAATTCAAATATTTTTTTATCTTCTGAATGCACACACTAACATAGTAGAATGTCATGTTAATTTGGTTATGGAGTAATAACCAAAGAATTAAAAGATAAGAACTTGTTATAGGAATGAATGCCAGTAAGCTATTCATGTATGAGACTAGGACCTGGTTGGATATGGAAAGGTATGGAAATGGAAAGGTTATGAGCCACACAGGTACTAAAAGATTCCTACCTTTAAATAAAACTTGGACTGCAACATTTTTTCTAACACTAATGAACACCACATGATTATATTCTTGGTGTAGTGTTTGGGTCGAAAAGGAAGGCATCCAATTAATTGGGAAGACAATAGGAAGTGTGTGGAGAATGTGTCAACACATTGGCTAGAATTCCAACTTATGGATGGTGAGATACATGACTGAGATGAAGAACATTATGTAATTCAATGCAAGGTGCGCTGAATAAGTATGCACTGAGAATTGCACTCATGCATAGTAAGAGATAGAATTGTGTACTAAATGCAATGGATGAATGATTTTTGTAAGTACATGCATACATATTATTTCATGGAAATAATTTTTACTAACAGCTGAAATGTTGTTAATTCATGAAGTTGAGGAAATTCCAGGGAGGTGTTAGACATTGCAACAGGAAAGTTGCAAGTCAAGCAGTCACATGAGCATTGACTACAGGAAATTTTCTTATTTAGAAGAAGAAATAATGAACTTACTGTTATTAATTATGAACATGCATATGCATAGATTGACGAGTGGTTCTAGTTTATTAAATTGTTGGGTAATTGTGATTGAATTGCTAGGTGCAGGAAATTCTAAAATCACTACATAATATTTTGTACATATTGCAATTGAATTATGATGTACAACAAATAATGACAATTTTTTGGCTATATGCAAGATGAAACATTACAGGAAAAATGGTATGCAGTTTGGTGCTTGTGGAAAACCACAAGGATGGATGCATTCATAATATGGAAACAACCAAGAAGAATTATGAAATGAAATTTCATGTTTTGGGGAAAAATTTGAATTCCTTTTTGAACTAAGTTGGAGTTACTAAATGAATTCTTTTATGTTCTCTCATGGTAACTGCATGTGGGTGATGCAGATGAGATGATGTTGATAAAAGTTAGAATGTTGACTACAAAGAGTAGCTTAGGGAAGATGATGATTGGAGACCTCTGAGGGAAGTTGGAATTCCTTGAGCCACGGTTCTCTAAGACTTCCAGTCTGACCAGTTGTTGAAGCCCAACGAAAGGGAGGTGTAACAGCCGATGGACTGTGTGAAAGTGAAGGTGCACACTCCTGGGGTGGGACAAGCATGTGGGGAAGAGAGACTGTTGGTTGGAATGATGTTGGGGTTTGGTACCTTGGCCTAGACCATGTTGATATGGAAGTCTTCTCAATCAAAAGATAAGTATCAATTCTCTATTCATTGTATGCTATGTATCTCGTAATTCATATACATGTTATAATGTTATTAGAATTTCATGTATATATATATTGCATGTATGTTATAATGTTGCTTTTGAATGAATAGGTGTACGAGAAGAGTGTTTACGTCTGTGGAGTCATAACACTGCTGAGAGTTTATCAATGGATGGAACATCGTGGATCTACAACCATTTGGTGCTCTCAATGAGGTTTAATTGAATCATGTAACAAGGAACAATAAGTTGAGCTTTCTTGAAGCAACTCTATGGAATAGAGTGATTGAGTTTCAACTGCAGTATGGATACCATAATTGGTGCTTGAAAGTAAATCTAGATAATGGGCTTCCAATAGTTGAAGCTTGGAGCTTTTGAAGAATTTTTGAATTATATATGTGTAAGTAAGTTGCACTGAGGATAGTGCAAAAATAAGGGGAGGGGATTGTAATACTCCAAGGACGAGCCCCAATTATATCTATGTATTGTAAACATGTTTTGTAGGCTATTGAGACGAGCAATTGTAAGATGGTAAGCTTATGTACAAGTAGGCCGAAGAGCCTAGGTGTTAAAGGCCAGGAGCTTGTTTTGTACATGTAATTATGCACTTTGTTAATATAAAAACATCGCTATGTGTAGACCGACCATGAAGAAAGAGTGATCGGGGACTAAGATTCCACAAGGCTGGGCAAGGGAGGGGGCTAAGTGTTTAGGCCTAGGGGCTAAGCTAGGGGGCTTACCTCTAAATGAATATTTTAATATTAATTCCTAAAGGCTAAGGTGGACATGTTGAGTGTTGTCCTAAGTTCCTGGAAAGGGAATGTATGCTAAGTGGAGTGCATGCAGCTCCAGGGAGACATGTGTCGACCTAGGCTCATGCAGTTAAAACCAAGAGTCAAACCATGGAAGGGATTCACTCCCCATTTTGGCATCCTCCGCCTGAACTTGATGGCTGGGGACTTCGACCTCTGGTTACCTACACATAGTTGATAAAACTGCTCACGGGAAGGAGGTTCACTTGCCATTTCCCATCCATCGTCTAACCCGTTGGGGCCTTTGCGTCTTCCCTCTGCATAACCTCGCACATCTGAGAAACCAGTCGGGGAGGGAAAATCTGACCTGTGTGTCATGTGAACCCAGGTTTATCCACACTACAAATTTGAGTTTGTGCCTTAACCGTTTTGGGTTGCTGCCTTGTGTTCGCCTGAGCCGTGTTGTGTCTTACCATTAGGTTGTTTCCATTTCCGGTGTCCATAAATATTCCTGTTGCTACTATCACCCGTATGTTGTTGCAGTATTGCTTAGGAGCTGAATTGAAGAAGTAGGTTGTCAGGCCTATGAGAAAATTTCCCAGGAGAGAGAGTTTGTTGGGAAGTGATTTCTCTTGGAAGGGAGTCTTGTAGCAGCTATAGTACTCTGAGACTTTTGGTCCAGCCTATTGCTGAATCCCAAGGTAAGGGAGGTGTATTGGCTGATGGAATTGTAGTAGTGAAGGTGTAATCTCCTAGGTTGGAGCAAGAGTGTGGGGAATGAGGGTTTGTGAGTTGTGGGCGTAAGTGGATCCTGGGATAAAAGATCCTTCCTGTTGTTTTGTGCAACTTCCTTGTTGTCCTTTCCAAGCCTATAACTCCCTTGACCGGTGGAGTTTAGTCCCAGCTCGGGGGTGACCTACTGCTGAGAGTGATGAGAAGTGCGGTCTAAGGCTGGGAGGTTCGTGGAAGGTCTGCACGTAGTTGGTGGATTTACTCCAGCTAAAAGATAAGTATCATTTTTGTGCTTAATTATGTATTTTATGCACGTTTTGTGATGTTTGAATGTTATCATGTATTCCGTTGCAGGTGGATTTACTGTTAATCTTGTTTGAATCTGAACTGGTAGCAGTAATTCTGTGTTTATCATGATTAAGTGTTTTAAATTCATTAAAATGCATATATACCATATAAGTGTATATTTCGCGTGGTAGCATTACCCAGTATTGGAGGGCTGGGGATGTTACAAACATGGATAATTTAGGACCAAGTTTGGAGAGAATGGTGAGAACCATTTGTTTCTCCTCCTTAGATTTATCAACCTTGCAAGATTTGAGTTGCGATAGTAAATCCTTGTATTTTGTAAATAAATATTGGAGATTGTCGAATATTTTTGGATCCAATGTGAGAAATTACACCTTGATCATGTGTCCAGGCTTCACTGGGGGTTTTACACTAAGATATGTGAAAAAGGAGATTGGGAGAAATGAGACTGCAAATTGTTTTGAATGCTTCATCCATTCGATTTAGATACTTGGATTTTTCTATGGATGATGTTGGTTCTGTCTTTGTATTCATGGTTAACCTGTACAATCCTCTTCTTTGAATATGAATGACCATCTTATCCTTCCATGCAAATAAGTTGTAAGGTGTAAGAATGAATTCTTTTTGGAATTCCATTTTTCCGATGTCTTCAATCTTTGGTACCTCCAAAAATATTTGGGTGTAGCTTTTGCTTAGCAGTCCATTGGCTCTGATACCATGTAAATGTGTTGAAACTACAGAAAATATATCTATATATAAAATACCGCACACATTTGCAGAGAGAAATTGATAAAGAAGAAGCAAGAGAGAAAGAATGGAAGAATTCTCATTAATCGTAATGAATAATGAATAATTTACACATGATATACTCTATATAACTCAACCAATGTGCACTGGTGGTGAAGAAAATGATCCATAGTGGTGGTATAGAGTGATCTAGACAGACACCAACAGTTATGGGAGTGAACTGCCACCTAGTCTAGTCTCTTGGGCAGTTACGGGAGTGAACTACCACCTAGTTGAGTTAACTAGTCTACCAATCTTTAGTTAACTGACTGAAACATAGTGAAGTGAGGAGGAGATCAGAGAATCATGGGTAATGCACTAGTCTGGTGATGATATCAAGGACAATGCACATTAGGTGGTGATGATCCCAATGTTTCATGGTGACAAAACCAATGCAACATCTAGACTCCACTCAACTAGTCAAACTGAAGTGAAAAGTAAAGAGAATATTCTCCTAGAGGAATATTATCCCTAAAATTTAGGATTTTGGATAAAGACTAATAAACATAGGAAAAACCTTTGGAAAAATAAATCTTAGGTGTGTGTGAAGTAACTCCAACAATGTAATTTGGCCTTACGAATTCACCTTCCACATTCCAAGGGTTTATGAATTCAATTTTCAATCCCTTCCTTTGAAATTTTTTGTTAGTATTTTTTGATGATATACTAATCTATAGCAAGTCTTGGGAAGATCATGTTCGACATGTTGATAGTATGCTACAACTACTAAAGGAGCAACAACTATATGCCAAACCATCTAAATATTTCTTTGGGGTGAAGGAGGTATAATATTTGGGTCATATTGTATCTCATGAAGGTGTCAATGTAGACCTTGACAAGATTAAAGCCATGATGCATTGGCCGATTCCCAAAACATTGAATAATCTTAGAGGATTTTTGGGCTTGACAAGTTACTACCGCAAGTTTGTTCAGAACTATGGAAGAATAACAACACCTTTAACTACATTAAATAAGAAGGATGCATTTTCATGGACTCCAGAGGCAAATCAATATTTTGAACAACTTAAAGAGGCAATGTGCAAATCTCTTGTCTTGACCACACCAGACTACACAAAAAACTTTATTATGGAATGTGATGCCTCAGAAAATGGCATTGGTGTTGTTCTAATGCAAGAAGGAAGGCCCCTTGCTTGTGAAATTCGACCACTCAAGGGAAAGAACTTACAATGCCATTTATGAGAAGGAAATGATGGAAATACTACATGCATTGAAGTAATGGTGCCCTTACCTAATAGGTAGGAACTTCAAGGTCAAACCATATCATGATAGTTTTAAATACTTCTTTGAACAAAGAATATCCTTAGAAGAGAAACAAAAATGGGTGACAAAGATGTTGGTTTATGACTCTGAAATCATCTACAAAAAAGGGAAGAAAATTTTTGTGGCAGATGCACTCTCAAGAAAGGATGAAGATGTTGAGGAATTTCTCTATGCTATCTCTATCATCCAAACTGATTGGATAATATAAGTAAGGAATGAATGGAAGAATGAAAAAGAAGTTTGGACTCTCATTCGAAGTTTGCAGTAGGATTCCATTGCATTTGATACATTTACATGGAAAAATGATTCACTATGGTACAAATATTGCTTATATTTATGTAAGAACTCCCAACTAAAAAAAAAAGGTACTTTTTGAATTGCACACTTCTTCGGTAGGAGATCACTCAGGATTTTTGAAAACCTATCACAAGGTCAAGTGGGAATGTTTTTGGGATGGCCTTAAAACTGATGTTCAAAGGTTTGTGGCATAATGTCTGGTTTTCCAACAAAATAAGGTGGAAACAATTAATACCCTAGGTCTTTTACAACCATTAGCCATTCCAAATCAATGTTGGGAGGAGGTTTCCATGGATTGCATCACAGGGTTACCAAAGTCTGAAGGAAAGAGTGTCATCATGGTGATTGTTGATAGACTTACCAAGTACACACACTTTTGTGCACTCTCTCATCCTTTCAAAGCCAGTACAGTTTCTACCGCATTCATGGAGACAATTCAAAAGCTACATGGAATCCCAAAGATTACTGTAAGTGTAGAGATACCATCTTCACTAGACATTTTTGGAACGATTTATTTTCCTTTCTGTGTACTCAATTGGCTCATTTCTCATCTTATCATCCTCAACCTATGGAAAAAATGAGATGGTGAACAAATGCCTAGAAGGCTACCTTTGTTTCTTTGTCTCTGATAAAAAAGCACAATGGTTCAAGTGGTTACCCTTGGTAGAATGGTGGTATAACACTTCATTTCATACTGCAACAAAAATGACACAATTTATGGTGCTTTATAGATATCACCCACCATCCATCAATTATTTTCTAAAATAAAAATATAGGTTTCAAGCAGTGGAAGATCACATCGAGCATCAACAACAAGTTTTCCAACTCTTAAAGGACAACCTGACCATGGCACAAAATCGCATGAAACAAAAAGCAGATCAAAATTGTAGTGAAAGAAGTTTTGAAGTATGGGATTGGGTATTTTTAATACTACAACCATACAAACAGATGTCCCTCGAGAAAGATAAGAAGGATAATAAATTATCACCGAAGTACTATGGCCCTTATAAGGTGTTGAAAAATATTGGTACTATGGCATACAAATTGGATTTGCCTGCATCTTCGCGAGTACACCTAGTTTTCCATGTTTCATGCTTAAACAAGGTTATAGGTGACACGATCTCAGTCCAAACTATATTTCCAAGACTTGAAGAGGAAGGAAAAATCATATTTGAGCCTAAATCTATCACTGACACAAGAATTCACCAGTTGAGGAATAGATCAATTTTAGAGTATCTCATTAAGTGGAAGAAACTACATGTTGAAGATTCCACGTGGAAATATGAGTCTTTTATACAGAATCATCCAGGACTACCCAAGTGTTGAGGACAATATGTTTCTAAAGGGTAGGGGCATGTTAATCCCTAAATCGTGGAACATTACCCCTTAATTGGGGCATATTACATTAGTATTATTATTTTATTTATGTCGGATTGGGTCCATTATTTGTAGTTGTACCTCCCATTCTCCTATATATACCAAGGAGACATTTTAATTTGGAATCATATTGTATTTGTTAATTCATATTATGTATAAGGAGGATTCCCCCTCTAAAAGGCTTATTATCTGAATTTATCTCTTTGTCTAGGTGTTGATTACTTATTCTGATGTTTTTATGATATTTTGGTATTTGGTTCTTAACATCCCGCTCTCCCCATCTCTCTCTTCCCATCCTTACCTTTCTCCTTATCTTCCCCTCTCCCCCCCTCTCTCTCTCTCCTACTTTATCTTTCCTTTCCTCTATATCTCCCTTCCCCTCTCTCCCCCCACCCCCTTCCACTCTCTCTCTCCATATCTTTCATCTACCCCTCCCCCTCACTTTGTATCCCCTTCCCTATCTCTTTTTATCTCCCCATATCTCTCTCCCTCCAAAAATCTCTCTCTCTCTCGCTCAATCACTTTCTCTCCCCCCTCTCTCTCTAACCTCTTTCTCTCTCACTTGCTATTTTTTCACTCGCTTTATGTCTCCCCTTATACCTCTCTCGTTGTCCCTCCTTTTCCCCTCTCTCCCTCTTTCCCTCTATCTCTCCCCCACTCTCCCCTCCCCTCTCTCTTTACCTATATCTCTCCCTCCCTATATT
>ML780881.1:567068-602083 GCA_009831015.1 Picea engelmannii | reverse complement strand
GGGATGGATAGAGAGCATGTGGGGGAGGATTTATGGATGGATCTAGGGAGGGAGGGAGGGAGAGAGATCAAGAATTAGAGGGTGAGAGAGGGAGGGAAGAAGGCAAAGAGAGTGAGTGAGGTAAAGAGAGAGAGGGAGAGAGAGGGGAAGAAGGAGATAGGAAGCAAGGGGAAGAGGGGACAAATAAAAAGAGAGAGAGAGGGAGAGAGAGGGGGTAGACAACAAGTGAGAGAGAGGGAGAGAGACAGGAAGATAGATGGAGAGAGAGAGCAGTGGGGGGGGGGATAGAGAGATATATTTCATGGTAACAAAAATGAGTGCACGCTCGTGTTCCTAATAATGTGCATATGCTTTAGGAACACGTGCATGTTCCTAAAGTACACACATTATTTTTATTTTTAATTTTTTTAGGAATGCACATGCATTCCTGAACACATGTTTATGCCATTTTTTTAAGTGGTTGTTTTTTCAATCCCTTCCTATATCATAATAAAATTTATATTTTTAGGGTCATATTACTTCTAGATTATAATATGGTCATTTCAATTGAGATCCTATTTACAAATTATTACCAATTATTTCTCTTGGGAATGTAATATGATAGAGTTATTAAGAAGTAAGGAACTTTACTATGTCACCTTTGGAATATTATTTTTTTCTAGGGGAACAATGAAGAGAGAGGAATGAGGCAATGAAAATGACTCAACATATAGACTCATGGGGATGTTTATTAAACTCAAATGAATTGAAATTTCATATTCACGAGATTGAAACTCCTAATACATATTGAAAAAAATTGGAAACTATGTTTGGTAAAAGAAATTAGATTCAATACTACCACCATTGTCAAATCAAGAAATATGATGATCAACTAAAATCTGGTTAGGATTTCTGAAAATGGAAATGCCTATATTTTTTTATATCCACCTTTCTCTCTATTAGAGAGGCCTATCTTAGTCAAGGTACTACTTACATAGTTACCTCTTTTAAAATGTTCTATCATTCTCTCATTCAAGAACAATATAATTTGTTGCATGATTAATGATAGATATCTAGATGTTAAGATCATGAATGATCCAACTAGTGATGGTCACTTTAATGAGGTACTATTTGTTCCTATTCTATCATGCAACCTTCTTTCTATCTATCAAATCACTCATTTTGTTGAAGGGAAAATTATGAAATTTTCTCCTTAAAAAGTTGCAATTAAAACATTCATGGATACACATCATATTAAGCACCAAGAACAATTCATGATTATTACTAGGTTGTACAAGTTTGACAGTTTTGGGTCATCTTCTCTTTGTTCAATATTCATTTCTCATAGAATTAATATGAGTGGGATTTGGTATGAGTGGTTTGACCAATTTACCTTTTGTTCAATGCAATAATTATGTAAGAATAATATGGTCACTAATATTCCTCTTCTCTATAGTAGGGATGATGTTTTTTCTAGCTATGTTCTTGGAAAACATCATTGGGATAGTTTTGACGAGCATGCCCCTCGAAACACCTCAACTTTCTTACAACTTGTGCATAGTGATTTTTGTGGTGAACTTAATTCTACTTCTTTCCCTAGGTTTAAGTGTTTATTAACCTTAATTTATGACTTCTCTAGATGCACTTTGGTTTATTTCTTAAAACATAAAAGCCAATTTTTTAACATGGTTTTGTATTTTTAATTCCCTTTTAGAAAACAAATATGGATATCAACTTTATAAGATAAGAACATATAATGAGGGTTAATTTGTCAACATGAATTTCAACACTTGTTGCACTAAATAGAGTATTCAAATGCAATACATTGATCCATACACACCATAACAAAATGATGTTTCTTAGAAAACGAATTGCACCTTAAAGGAAACATATTATTGTATTCTCCAATATAATGAACCAAGTCCTTATTTTTAAGAAAAATACAATAATTATGCAAATTACATAGTTAACCACAGTCTCACTAAGGCTCAGAAATATAGCACCCGAAGAAACATGGAGTAACACAAAACTATATGTAATATATTTTTGTGTGTTTGGTAGTGAAACATGGGTACAAATTCCTAATGAGAAAAGGAAATCCTTATAGCCTAAAAGAGAGAAGTTCATTTTTATTGGTTATCCAAAGGATGTAAAAGGTTATCGACTTCTTGTACCTTATATAACATTTTTTAACAACAACAGTTAGGCTCAATGAAAGGTCAAAGGGCACACACCCATTCACTTTGTGACCAATAAGTGCATATAAATATACAATCAAGAGGCATAGTATATCAATAATATTATCATTTCTTATCAATCAATCATCATTCATTATATTCTTATATACATTTATGGAAATATTTGTTTATTCCATTTGGTATTAGATCCAACTCTTCACCAGTTATGCACTTGACCTATAATTTAACCTATAGACCATACTAGAATTAAAGTTTCCAAAATTCACTATTGTGTACAATAGCCACTCTTCCATGTAACCATTTCCAACCAAATGTTTTGCACATAGAAATTTTGTATAGACCATATACCCAATCTGCAAAGTGCATACATTTCATATCCACTCAGCTAATCTATCATCATTGTCTAATCCATATAAACCATGAAAAAACAATCATAATTCCATTGTACACTTTTACATCATGGCTATATCTCTACATTCTATCATACTACAAAAATTTCCCAATTTTTGTAACCCATACGTCACCGCCACATCTCCAACTTAACTACACTTTTTTTTCAGTTCTATCTATACATGACTTTTAACAAGGTGTGGCCCCTCTAATTTTTTTTATAATTTTTTTTTTATTGGAATTTTTTCATATAGTTGACTCACTTTTATCAGGTCATTTTATTAAAAATTTCAATTTTTGACTAATAAAGTCAATTTACAAAAACCTTACATAAAAAAGGTGGAATATGCAATGTAAAAAACCAAGATGTTTAGCTATGATGAAATACATGTATATGTTAATCAATGTAGATATGAAGTCACTAGAATAAGAAATCACCTCATTAATGTTTATAAAGGACAAAAAGAGATAGGAGAGGGACACAAAGAATTAAGGGGAAAAATTGAAAAATTAATAGAAAAGGAGGAAAAAATTAGAAGGTTAATAAAAGATTATGAAAAATCATGGCAATCCCTAATAATAATGAGAAAATATGATAATGATAGAGCATTGAAGATACTTAATGATCATAAATAAGGGATTGACAAACCAACTGAAAAGGTAGAGCTACAATATTTGCACAACCAATGGTATTCCAAAGACCACCACCAAGCCCAAAATCGCCAAACATAACTGACCAGAGATATCAATATAACACAAGTCATCTAAATAAATTCAAAATTGAGACATTTTTAAGGTCCTACCCTAACCCCCTTAAGTATATAGATATGTTTTTATGTATTAAGGACATATGTTCTAAATAAGGCTTACTAGAAGGTTCTTCCTACTAGAATATTCCTTCATTAGAAAGTTCCTAGGAGGATAAATAGAAAATATATGATGAAGTAGAAGAAAGGTAATTGGGTGTCATGTGAAGCCTATTTTAATTTGATATTTTCTTATCTATAGGTTGCGTCCTCAAAGAGGAAAGTGAACATTGATTTCATCAATAAAGGTATTGTTATTTTTGGTATTATGGTTTTCTACAATTGAGTTTTTTTTTTATAATCTATTTTTTATGCTCTAAATCTTGTTGTAGTCTATTATTTCTACTTTGAGTCTTATATTATGCTAATAAAGAACACCACAAGTGGTATCAAAGCACTTTTTTGAGTCAATAGATTTAGAATTTTTTCTTAGGCTAAAGGTGTATTATAGCATATTGCTTTCATCTATAAAGGTATTATTATTTTTTGTATTATGGTTCTTCTACAATTATCAATCATTGTTATAATATATCATTTATTCTCTAAATATTTCTATATTCTATTATTTCTACTCTGAATCTTCTATTATGCTAATGAAGAATACCACAAGTGATATCAAATAAATCTCATGATCTAAGATTTTTAGAGATATTTTTAAGCTACAGATGTATTCTACTGTCTATAAATAACAAAATGATATGTGATTGAGTGGCTAAATATGTGATTGGGGAAGAATACACACAATAAATACAACCATTTTCACCTAGTTGGACACCCTTGTAACCCATGTTGGTACCCTTTCAAGTAGTCAGACAACATATGTACACAAAATTTAACTTCTATGTGCCATCATGTATATTATAAGTCCCCTAGTTTTCCCAAAACTGTATTTAGATAATCCAATAATTTGTCTTCCTGCTATAGTGCATAAAGAACATCACTCTGGAATATTACTCTCTAGTACCTAAGTAAGTGGGTTGTACAACCAAGGATATGGTTGAGCCTCCTTAGTTGGTGCCCTAAGATATTGGGCCAAGTACCATTGTTGAAACCTACACATATACCAAATAAATATAGAACCTAGCACTCCCTTTCCCTCAAGACCCTAGAAACCATATCCTCTTTTGCTAGTTAATGAAATTCCTACATAAATTGTAGTATATAGAATTTGGAATTCTATTAGTGCAGTAATATTCAAGTGAGAGTACAACTCCATTAAAAATAAAAAATAAAGGAGTTTGAGTCTTTCTTACATCCTTATTTGAGATCTATCTCAACAGAATCCTTGTGTCAAGTTTGTCAGCATGGTACCACTCTCTAGTAAGTATTTTTGGAAGACTCTCCAATACCACCATTAGGGATATATCTAAAAAGACCTAGGATGTAGTGCTAATCATATTGATGCCTCTCTAGTAATATTTTTTATGAACCTATTAAAATATCTATTCTACAAACTATATAATTTACTACCTTGTGTCTTTCCTTGCTGATAAATAAATTATAACACACAAAATAAAATATATTGACTGGAAATAAAACATTGGAAGAAAAATAGAAACCAAACTTCACACAACACATAAAAATATTCCCTTCAAATCATCTTTTCATTAATAATGACTCCAATATTACAGGGGCTCCCTTACTAGGAAAAACGACAACTAAGGAAAAATACAAATACAACAAACCTGAAAATTCTAGCTCTAAAAAAACCCTCTGCCTGATTTTCCCATATATTCCCACTGGACACTCAGATATGAACTAGATATATGTATTAGTCCTCAAATATGCAATACTTTTCTTTTCTTACCTCATATCCATAAAATATTCCTACCCATACCTTAGATATACACTAGATTTGTCCACTAGTACCTCATGTCTTCTAGATTGGCCTGATGGTACCTATGATATGCTAGATTGACCTTGTGGTACCTCAGATTGGCTAGATCTTCTTACTGGTACCTCATATATCCTATATATGGATATTGGTACCTCAATTATACATTATATATGTTCATTGGTACCTCATATCTACTATTGGTATGTTGCTTCCTCAACACTAGAATACTTGAAATTAATGATACTACTCGTTATCACCACAAAGTTTGGAAACTTCCTCAAAGGAATTCTCTCCCTGAATATGCTCCTAGGGGCTTCAACATGCTCATGAGAATCACTCAATTTTTTCATGAACCATTTGGCTCTCTTGACAAAGCTAGAAGGGGCTAACTCCTCCCCATCTAAAGGTTGACTCCCTACTCTAAAGGTCTCTAAACAATGTTCTCCTTTTAGAGCCTCTTGGTCCTTGTCATATATCATTTGTACATATAACAAACCCCAGGATTCCAAAAAACCATATAACTCAAGTTGGAACAAGATAGTTCCTTCACCCTTCATTGCATACTTGGAATCATCACCAAGCCCCACATGGATCCTTGAGTCCTTTTCTGTCAGACTGCAAAATGGCTCTCATGATCCTGTCATATTTTTTGTTGTGTATCTAAAATTTGTCTCCCTCTCAGAATGCAATATCTAATACCATGTTAAAATCTATATTATAGAACCTACATACCTTAATACCTTGTGTTTTTCCTTGTTGATAAACAAATTATAGCACATAAAATAAAATATATTGGTTGGAAATAAAACAATAGAAGAAAAATAGAAACCAAACTTCACACAACACACAGAAAGTATGCCCTGCAAATCATATTTTCATTAATAATGACTCCAATCTTACAAGGGCTCCCTTACTGGGAAAATGGCCCATTGGAAAAATACAAATACAACAAACCAAGAAACTATGGCCCTGAAGAAACCCTCTACTCGATCTTCCTAAATCTTCCTACTGGATACTTAGTTATGTACTAGATCTTATTGTTGGTCCTCAGATATTCAATATATGCCTATTGGTACCTTATATCTAATAGAAATTCCTATTGATACCTTACATCTACACTAGATCTTTCTACTGGTACCACATATCCACTAGATCTGTCCGGTGATAACTCATATCTGCTAGATATTCCTGTTGGCACCTTATATATTCTAGATGTATCCACTAGTACCTCAAATATACACTAGATCTGTCTATTGGTACCTCAGATCTACTAGATTTTTCTGTTGGTACCTCATATCTGCTTTTGGATTACCCAAAAAATGTGTCCTTCGATATCTGGTCGTTGGGTTTTCTCCTCTTATTGCACCTTTTCACTTTCCTCATTTCGACATGATCTCTAAATGAAATTACTTCTTCTCCTATCCAATATCCCCTTGAATCACATTCCTTCGTGACTCAATCACTTGAGAACAAGTCATTCTTTTATCCTAAGTGGATTACTCAAGCACATGAGCAAAATTCCTTCTTTTCTCCTATGTTCTCTCTTGTGTCTTTCTCCTTCACATAGCCCTTCTTTTATAATATTGAGTTATGACTGAATCAAACATAACCGTAATATCCAAAGTGATTAAAGTTTGAGATAATATCTCACCTCACTTGATATCAATGGCTAAGATTCATTTAATTCACTAATGCTAATAACCTTAGCATTTCAATAAATTAAAATCACTTTAGTTATAAAACAACTTTACTTTAATAATTATTTTAATTAAAGTAAATTACTAAGGTATAAGGATTTGTATGACTTCCACACGTGTATACACTTAGACTTGTGTGGAAGTACTTTTCCGATGCTATAAACATGAACATGACCCACATCTCTGTGTATACCACTTGATCAATAGATCTCTTCATGAACATCTCGTCTCTAGAAACTCTATATGATGATTTGGAATACAATATAGACCATAACCACTTCTACGCTCAAGAAAATATTGACACAATTAGTGACAAGTTAACCAATGTAGAGTCACTACCCAACCAAATTTCCAAACTCATGGTGATGCAGAATCAAATCCTCACTTCATAATCCTTGAATTATCAATGGTCAAACCAACCTCCTGAAAATAAAGTTGCTTAATCCTCCAATCCCAATGGGCATACCTCCACCCCACTTATTCACGATTATATGACTCACATGTGGCACAAAATTCTTAAATTCAATCACAACAAATTTGATGGGTGTGACCTCACAAGATGGGTTACTCAAATGGAACATTACTTTTCCCTACATGGAATCATAAATGACTTGATGAAACTTCACATGGGTGTCTTATATTTGGATCCTAAACATTGGCAATGGTGACAATGGCATAAGAAATCCCATGGGGGTTATATTTCTTGGACACAATTTGTCTTGGACCTCTATGCACACTTTGAAATAGGCATGCATTATTTGTGATGACTAGCCAAGCTTAAACAATATGTAACATTCAAATATTTGAGATCCTCTTTTGAGTAGCTGGTCATACACACTAATGAAATGTCTGATACTTTTTAAATGAATGATTCATTAGTGGTTTAAAATAAGAGATACATGCATAAGTCTCAATGGCTCATCCTACTGCATGGTTGGAATCCTCTCAAAGAGATTGTGAAGCCAATAGGTGGTGAATACTCAAATAAAAATAATCGATTTATTCCATGTTACCATCCCACTAATTTCCCCCCCCACTAATCCTTCTCTATCCTCTCCACCTATCAAGATCCAAAAGTTAACACGTGCCAAAATTGTGGAATGCTAACTTAAATATCTCTACTACAACTATGATCGAAATTATTTCCCTGAGCATAAATGTAAGGAGATAAAACTCTACATGGACATTTTAGAGGAAAGTTTTTATGATGAATATGAATATATACCCCTTTAGGCCCTTCATCCATCCACTAAAGAGAACCCCCCATATAATCTGTAGGATATTGAACCACAGATATCCCACATGTCCTGTCTAGTATTTTTTCTCCCTAAACCCTCAAATTGATTGTCTACATCAAATATCACAAAGTCATTATCTTAATAGACAGTGGTAGCACCAATAACTTCATTCATTGATTTGCATCCCAAGAAACCCATTGCTACATCCATGTTGTGAACAAATTCCAAATCATGATTGCTAGTGGAGGTTGTATGAAATGTGGTAGTCTTTGTGAAAATTTGAGGCTTCAAATGGGTGATTATTCCCTAGAAAAAAATTTCTTTTTATTGAAATAGGTGGTTGTGACATTTTCTTGAGTGTTGAGTGGTTACAGACATTATTTCCCATCACCATGGATTTTCTATGATTTATACATGAGTTTCTATTAGAAAGGTCATAGCTACACTTTTAATGGAATTATAGCCAACTCCCTAGAGATCATTAGCACCACCATATGGAAAATCTTCTTAAAATGGGGAAATCAAACATTATGTCTCAATTACATTCCATTCAATCCTTTGAGACACCTTATCAATCCATTCATCCTAACATGTAGTTTTTCTTGGCCAAAAACAAATATACCTTTGAATCTCACCAAGGAATACCAACCTACCAAGGTGAGTATGAGCATTCTATTATGCTCATATCAGTTAGCCTCCCACCCATTATATTTCCACATCACCATCCATTTGGCCAAAAAAATAAATAGAAAAGATAGTTTAGGATTTGTCAGTTGTTGGTGTCATCTAACCTAACACCACCTCTTATTCATCATTGGTCATCATGGTCCACAAGAAATAAGGCACTTGACACATGTGCCCAAATTTAAAATCTATAAACATGTTAGGGTCCTACCCTAACTCCCTAAGTACATAGATAGGTTTCTATGTATGTGATATCTAGTAAATAAGGCCCATCTAGTAGTGTGAACGAAATTGGGGGAAGTATTACTATTCGAACATACACATATATCAAAGAGTTATATAATTTGAAACTCCCTTTCCCTTGGGACCCTAAAAACATTACTTCCTTTTGTCATTCCATGAAACTCTTACATAAACAATAGTATTGACAATTTGTGAATATTGTCACTAGAAATCCTACTCCCTATTTCCAATCCAAAAAATTCCTACATAAACTGCAGTATTGAGAATTTGAGAATTTTTTCAAAACAATAATATTTAGGCAAGAGTTTAAAACAAAAGATTCTAGGTCCTACCTGCATTATTATTTGATTCCCATATCAACAAAATCCTTGTGTTGGGCTAGTCATCTTGGTACCACTTTCTATTAAGTCTTTGTTTTGAAACCACTCACCCCAAAAGGAAGAAAATATCTCTACAAACCCATAATACAATTCTAATCACCTTAATACCATTCTCCAATAACCTTTCTTGTGGACCCATGCCTTTATGGCTACTAGAGGCATAGAGATAGATACCCAAGTCTCCATTTTGGAAATTGTGTGTGATGAGTTACAAAAACAAATATCCCACAACCACTCCTCTACCCAACAAAATCTTGATGACATCCAAGCTAATCACACCAACCTGGAGTCAATCGTTGACCAGTTGTCCAAAATAATGGTAACACAAACTCAATATGTGAGTTATCAATGGAAATACTAACCATCCCAAAATCAAGGAGATGAATCATCCAATCCCATGCGGCCTCACTCTATCCCACTTGGTCATGATCTTATAACTCAAATGTGACATAGAATCCTTAATGTGAACCTCGACAAATTTGATGGATCCAACCCCATAGGCTAGGTCACTCACATGGAACATCATTTTTTCCTACATTGATCTAGATTATTTTGAGGAATGATATGAAGAAAGATATATAACAAAGATATAACAAAGAAATACACAGAGAGTCACTAATACACAGAGATATGGAGAGTCACTAAGAGAGTGTTTTTTGTCTTGGTGTCGATGATATGATCGAATTTCACCTATTAGATGCAAGAAGGATTGATTTTTACAGGGTCCAATTATTCAATCGCATCTGAAGTGTTCAGGAGAGGTGAAACATATAGTAGGAGCAATTCCACATTAAATACCGGGTACAAGCCAAGGAAAGGAGGAATACTCAATTAAAAATATTTCTCAACCATATCCTTGGTGATGGTGTAAGGCCCGTTACAGAGTGGCAAAAAATTTTGGTGGGGTCATGTGAGGCTCTCTTTCTACAAATGAAAATAGACCTTTTCTCCCACCTTAAATTTGTGTGGTACACGATGTTGATTGTGGTGTTGTTTATACTTGGAATTGGATTTCTACACAATATCATGAACTTTTTGTTGGATGTGATGGATGTGATCAACAAATGTTTCTGCTCGATCAACCTCGGTCTGGGCATGGGAGAAATATTCTTGTGTGACTGCAATGGGAAGAGCTACGCCAATGGGGGATAATGGTTGGAACCGCAAACACACCTGAAAAGGGTTGTGGCTAATAGAGTTGTGGAGGGATATGTTGTAGCTATGTTGAACATAAGGAAGGATTCCATCCCATGTGCATGGATTTTTGGAATTATACATTCTCAAGATATGAACAATCATCATGTTGACTACCTCTATTTGTCCATCAGTTTGTGGGTGGAATGAAGTCAATTTATTCAGCTTGGTGTCCATCATCGACCATATGATGGAACAAAACATGCTCAATAACCTACTGTCTCAATTGGAGATAATAGTTTGTGGGAGCCAAAAATGAACCCAAACATGTGTGAAGGAGATCTTGGCGGTGGCCTCGACTATGATTCTCTTATTTTAGGGTGCCAAAATTTCCATCTTAGAGAATCAATCGACGACCACGAAGACAAAGTAATTTCCATGCTTTTTTGAAGGAAGACCAGACATTTAGTCCATGGATATGGACTCCCAAGGAGTATCTGGAGTAGGAAGAGGGGTGTATATCCCATGTTTCTTGATGGAGGGCTTGGAAATTGCATAGGCGATGCAAGATATGATGTACTTGAAAACATCTTGTCGAAGCTTCGACCATTGAAAATGATTTTGCACTACTACCACTATCTTTTCTACACCAAAATGTCCCACTTCCTGACTGTAATGAGATTCTCAGGTCAACTTCGAATGCTCGCTTGAAGGAACATCGAGATGGCTCAGATAGCATGACAATCCATCTTGGAGATGAAAGTCAAGAACTATTTTTCTTGCTCTCAATGTCTTATAGGAAGTAGCGAAGTCAGAGTCATTATTGTATAATTGTGTCCATACAAATGTCTCATGTCCACATGAGTTAAGAAATATGGTTAGAGCTACCAACGGGGGATGACTGAGGCAATCTACAACATGGTTGATTCTCCCCTTCTTGTACTTGATATTCAAGTGGAATTGTTGCAGGTATGTGGATCACTTTTGATGGCGGTCATTCTATAACTATCCTTGTGTTTGCATGAATTGTAGAGGGCTGTGATTAGTGTGGATGATCATTAAATCCTTCCCTAGAATGTAATTCTTCCATTGTCGACATTCCTTCACAATGGAGTACATCTCTTTGTCATAGATGGGGTAAATGTGAACAACATTAGATATATTTTCACTGTGATAGGCTATCATATTCCCCTGTTGAGTGAGGAATGCACTGATAGCATAATATGTAGCATCTCTCTCAATCTGAAATGGTTGTTATAGGTCTGGAAAAATGAGGACTAGTGCTAAGAAGAGGCAAATCTTCAATACTCGAATGGTTTTTGTTGGGGCACGGACCACATAAACTTAGCCTTTGCACCACCTTGGTCACCTGACTTAAGTCCCAAGCGATATGAGAGAACCCAAACACAAACCACCGATAGAAGTTGGTGAGGCCCAAGAAGCTGTGGAGCTCGGTCATTGTCTTCGGGGTGGACCAATCGCGAATGACTTGGATCTTGGATGGATCTACATGTACACCCTACTCATCCATGATGTATCCCAAATATTTCATTCACTGCATGTCAAAGGAATACTTATCCAAATTTTCATATAACTTGTGTTGTTGCAGGGTGCCCAATAAATGTTGAATATGCTCCAAATGTTCCTCCCAAGTTTTTTTGAAGATGAGGATGTCATCCAAATATACAACCACAAAGGATTTTGTGAACAACCTTAATATATCATCCATCATCTGCATGAATGTGTATGGGGCATTAGACAAGTCAAAAAGCATGACCAACCACTCAAACATGCCTTCTTTAGACTTGAAGGTTTTCTTCCACACATCAGTTTTCTCAATTGACAGTTAGTGGTAGCCTGACTTCAGATCAATATTACTGAAAAAATTGTCTCCCTTGATCTGATCGAGAAGATCATCAATCTCGGGAATTGGGTACCAGTTATTGAATGTGATCTTGTTTAGGGATTTCTAAACAATGCAAAGTCTCCATGTCCCATCCTTCTCATGTACCAAGAAAATTTGTCTCCAGCAAGGTGAGGAGCTTGGTATGATGTGGCCCTTTAGAATTAGCTCTTGGATATGGAATTTGATTTTTTCATTATCCATAACAGAACACCTATATACAGGGTCATTAGGAAGAGTATCAATGGGTTTCAGATCAATGGAGTTCTTTACCTAATAGTGCACAGGAACCCCAATAGACAAGGTGAATATGCCTTTGTACTCCTCTACTATCTGTCCACCCGTTGTTGTTGGCCAGAGAAACCTTGTGTAGAGGTTTTGGTGGTTGCAGTGAATTTATGTTCACCTATTGATCTAACCATATAGAGGAAAAATCTCCTGGTCTAAGAGACCACCTTTCTACACTACTTCATGGAGATCAAAGAGATCACAATGTTTGGGACTACCTCCGGTACCATGTAGATTTTATATCCCAAAGTAATAATGACACTACGGGGCCCATATTCATAAAAAAAAATGATACGTCCACATAAATGATGTCATAGAAAAAAAAAAAACTTCAAGGGGGTAAACATAAAAAAATACCTCATCTTTGAAGGGTTTGATGCCATAGAGCAGGCGGCATTGTTGGTTGAAGAAAATGTCCCGTCCTTGGCTGAGACAACCGATGGTGTATGGTTGAGGATGTAGCATTGTTTTCAGGTTCAACCTCTTGAAAACATATACTGAGATCAATTTCTTCTAGCTACCACTTTCAACAATGAAATGGAGTGGGGTTCCCCTCACCCACATCTGTGAGTGGAAAAGGTGTTCCCCTTCTTCAAGCTCCGTTGATTCCTCTAGCTAGACTTTTGTGGTAGCAGGTGACACTTTGTGTTGCATAAATTCTATGTTTTCCATTTTTTGGCTCTGAATTAGAGTCCGAGTCAGAATCTAACCATCATGGTTTTTTCTTAGACAACAAATATCGTTTGGAGTGACATTCATCAGTATTGTGCCAAGGGATTTTTGGAACTCACACCATTGGATGGTTATATTGGGGTTGGCCATCCTTTATCTTTCCTTTGGCTTGGGATTTAGGGCCACCCTTACCATATTTTATCTATTATGGATTTTCAGAACTAAACTATTTCTTGTTTTGTTGCTTGAACTTCTATTCAATTTTGACATCATATCGGTAAGTGGCTCCCAACGACGAGATGTCCAAAAACTCCATTTTGTTTTGGATGTACATGTGCATATCCCCACGATATTTTAGGAATAGATGCCAATACAATTATTTGATACCCAATTTGGTGTGAAAGGTATGGAAAGTATTGGTGAACTATGACATTGTTTTCCCCTCTCTTAGAAAACTGTGGTCCATCTCATGTATTTCTCATCATAACTTTCAATAGGGTAATATTGTTCCTTGAGGGCATCAACAAAATCTTCCCAAGTGGGTCCTAGACAAACAATTACAGACTGATCCTCAACATGTTTCTCATAGTAAGTCTCCCACCAATGTCTAACATGGGGAAGGGCCTTAAGGAATGTGAAGGTGATATTTTCACTATTGGAAAAATTATGGATAGAGAAATAACCCTCTAACGAATTTAACAATTTTTCCAAAGCGTCGACGTATATATGGACTTCAAATAAAGAAATATCAAAGTTAAATTGTACCTTGAAGGGAACCTCACCTCTAGAGTGATTTCTTATTGAAGTTGCCTCTGTTGTTGTCAACAACCATCGAAGGATCGGAGCAAAATTATCACTCATCTCATTCCTCTGTCGTGTGAGGGATTCCTCGAGCAGTAGTTCGAAAGGATCTCCTATCCCATCATCCCTATTTCCTTCCACCATGGAAGGTTTCTTGGTTGTGTGAGAGTGGTTTTCCTAAAGAGAAACAAGATCAAGACCCAACTCTCTATACTCTGACCTCGTCGAGGACATGCACTGAGAATGAAAAAGGAGAAGATTGCTCTAATACCACTGATCCATATTATTTTGAGGAACAATATGAAGGAATAAATATAATAGAGATATAACAAATAAATACAAAGATATATGGAAATGAACACAATAATACATTAAATCTTATAGTCTATTAATGACTATCTGAAATACAAAAGACTGTAAAACACAAAAACACATAAGCTAGCTAGAATGGTGATAGCTTATCTCTGAGAAGAGATGTGTTGGCTACGCTCATTCACAAGAAGATGATTACAATGAGGCTCCAAAATCCTTTTTAACATAAATAATAAATGAGAAAACCCTAAACATAAAAAAACCTAACCCTAGGAGATGAAGCGCCATAAGTCATGTGGGCCTCGATCGAGTAAGTTGGTACATAAACTTCTTGGGGTCGTAAATTTTGCATATGATCTCTATTTTAGGTGTACAATAGCTCGTTGGAAATATATTTATGAGAAATACACATGTTGTTGACACACTCTGGATAAATCTTATAGTGTGACTATTCCGCGCCCAAAATCCATTGTTGAGGGCCTCAAAATGACCCCACAATTTTAGGACCTGAACAATTGTAGAAGAACTGACAAAATGGAAACTAGTCTTTGAGCCAATTGAATAGGTGGGTGGCCACCGATATCCACTTGGATCATACATGGAGTCACAAATTACTTAATGAAACTTCATGTGAGAATATTATATTTTTATCTTTAACATTGGTAATAGTGGTAATGGCATATGAACTCCCACTAAGGTTATATTTCTTGGACAAAATTTGTCTCAAACCTTTGTGAATGCTTTGAAATAGACACTCATTATTTTGGATGATTGGCCAAACTTAAAAAATTTAGTATAGTCAAATAGTTCATCTCTACATTTGAGGAACTCATCATCCACACTAAAGGCATGTTTGATACCTTTTTCCTGGGAAAACTTTTGAAAGAAGAGATACATGCACAAGTCTTTATGGGTTATCATACTTGTTGGTTGGAGTACTCTCAAAAGATCTCAAAAGGTGGTGAATTCTAAAACAAAAAATAAACCCTTTATTCCACATCCCCATTCTATTATCTCTCCCCTTTTTGACCCCTCTCCATCCTCTGAAATTTCAAGATCCATAAGTTAACCTTTGCTAAAATTGTGGAGTTCCAACTCAATTTTCTTTGCTACAAATGTGATGAGAAATATTTTCCTAGGCATAAATGTAAGGAGAAAAATATATTTATGTCCATTTCAAAGTTCATTTATAATGATGAATTTGAAGCTATACCACTAGATACTCTTCCTCCACCTGTTGAATACATGCCCCCATCTACTCCATGGGATGTGGAACCATACACCACCTTTCATGTCTTGATTGGTATTTTTTATCCTTGAACCCTCTAATTGATTGGATACATCAAACATATCAAATTTATTATCTTAATTGATAGTGGTATCACCCATAACTTCATTCATTGATGTATATATGTTGGAGGCAGGCCTAGCCAGGAAGTAAGGCCATTTTTGGAGGAAAAGAATGCAAAAGACAGCTGGAAGGAAAATCAACACGTGGAAGAGAAGTAGGCGAAGCATGCATGCAAGGAATACCTAATGATGATAAGGTTAGGGTTTTTGTAATTCATTGTAATGGCTAGTGAGCCGAGGGTATAAATAAGTAGGACTTAGGAAATGAAGAGAGAGGAGATATATAGTGTGTGTAAGAGAGAATATAGAGAGGACTCACATAGAAGGAGGGAGAGAGAGAGAACTACAAGAACTGTATGAATCATTCAGTTGTTGAGCTAAGGAAGGAGTGAGAAACTTGACCCCGAGGGTTAGATCATAGGCTGAGGATCTTGGTGTGATCTAGTTTTCCGCGTAGGGATTGAGGAGCCTATGGGAGAGAGGAAGAAAAAATATTGTAACGACGCGCGACGTGATATATTTATAACTTATAATAAAGCTAGAGAGACAAATCTTTGTGGATGTAGCCCAGGAGGGGGTGAACCATAGTAATATTGTGTTATGTGAATGAATGAATGCATATTTATGTATGATTAATTGATGAATGTTAGATAAATGAAGCACTAAGTAGATCTAGTATTCCACATGCATGCATCAAATGAATGTTATAACTAGATGTTAGAGGGAATGAATAAATGTTATGGTGCACAACCATAGATCTTTCTCAATATCAGGTTGCAAACACCTGAGTATTGCAGCCACCCATAGAGCTATCTCTGGTGAGACTGCGCAGTACACTCTGTGTGTTGCGTTTCCTTCTGGTTTACCAGAGGGGCTGATAGTTTTAAAGGGATTTTATTGGGAAGCTTACTAAATCTGAACTAGGGTCAATATGTGAGGTTAAGAATAACAGAAGAGTAGGAAATAGAACACCAAAAAATGGTTCTTCTTTCGTTTGTGTGGAAGAAAATAGGATTGAGTATATGAGATTTGTGGAGGACCTGCCAAATGAACGTTAGACCGAATCACAAGATGTTAAGGAGAATGAGAATCTGAAAAAGTATGTTGAGACCATGGAATCCCACGAAGGTAGAGATAGAAATTTGGTTGAAGACAAAAGAGCTAGAGTTTGCGCAGATAGATAACAAAAACCCGAAGTTGACCCCACGTAAATATCTAGACAAGTAAGTATTCACCGACTTGCATGAAGTATTTTTCTGTGATTTTCCACACATATTGAAGGAGTGGATAAAAAGATTGAAAAAAAACCATCCTACGAATCGGATCAGACAGCTAGAGTGGAATCCTGAAGAAATCACGCAGCTACAACGAGTTGATAATAAGTTTACACGCACAGTAGATTTATGGCTAGACAACATTGTTGTTAGATTCATCACAGAGTTTGTAGTATATACAGTGAAGTCCTACAACATAGCTAAACAAGAGTTCTTGAAGGGACCTTGAGGTAGGTACATCAGATCGTTATATAATTCCATTAAGATATTAATATATAACAAAGGTGTGATGATGATGGAATCAGACAACTAAACTTCCCTGCGTGCATGGGGCAAGGGGGGAAGCACTGAAATGAAAAGGAGAAATGGAAGGAGAAGGGGATAAATGAAAGAAGGAGGAGGCCTGGGACCCAATTATGATGAATGAATACCAGATCAAGCAGATCATGGAAACCGCTGGAAAGATGCACAATGGAGTACCCTACCAGTATAAGCTAAAAACCAAGAAGAGAGTTGTAGCCACGAGGGAAGGATTGGAAAGTGATGAAGAGGAGGTAGAGGATCTCCAGGATGTGGAGAAGATAGAGGAAATATTGTGCACAACATATGATAGGAAGATGAGAGGTCCAAGACCAGAAATAGAATGAAACACTCCTATCCATATCAGTGTCAGTGTGGAATCCATAAACCCATGTGCGACTAATACACCAAGAAAAACACCACCATTTAGAAAACCAAATTTTGGGAGAAGGAAGACAACAAGAAGTACATCTACACAAGGAACAACAACTGGAGGATCCAATTTAGGAAGGAGTAGTCAAGTATCTACACTACGCAGAGGTAGTACTTCATCATTCACAATGGTAGGACATGATCCAACCATCATGTTACCAGAATTCAAAGGAGAAGCATCAGAGGACCCAAAGAAGTATTTGTTTATCTATGAAAAGACTTGGGAAGTGAAACAAATCATAGATGAAGACACTAAAATTGCACAGTTAGCTCTCACATTAATAGATCACACACTGGATTGGTACATGAGTTTAGATGCAAACATTTCACCAGGGACAACCAAAACGATTGGAGATATCAAGAAGCTGCTGATAAATGAGTTCCAGAATCCTAGTTTAGAGGATCAGTACATGAATGAGATGATAGATATGAGACATAAACCAGGATAATTTGTATGGGATATTGACCAAAGATTCAAAAAATTGAAGGGGAAGCTAAAATACGTCATGACATATATGCAACATAGGCATCTGTTCATCAATTCACTTCTACCACACTTGAAGTATCCGTTGCAACAATAGAAGTTTCAGATGTAGGAAGAGGCTTTATAAGTAGCCCTCCAATTGCAAGAGAACCAATATAAGAAGACAAACCCAACCATAAAGGAGCTGAAGGAGGATATGAAGAAATTAACGTTCCAATTGAACTAGAACAAAGGTAAGGAAAAAAGAGAAGTCATTTAGTGTACCACATGTAGGACAGAAGGACACCATAAGAATGAATGTACAAAATTCACATAGTACATGGAAAAATGAATTCCAAACCCATTACCTATGGGAGGACTATCGTGCAATATCTGTAAGAAATAGGGTCATGATCCATGCCACTTCCCAATGATGCAAAAGTACCAAACAATATTGAAGAGCTCATATTGCAACTTTTGTAAGTTAGTAGGCCACGATGACAAAGATTGCAGAACCATGGACTTGATGAGGGAAAGAACATCAAATGCATACAATATGTAGGTGGAAATGATGACTGGGAAAGTTTCACCTCAGTTTAACCAAGTACCATCCCCCTCAACAATGTGAAGCAACAGTATAGCATTGCACAACAACAATATAACACCGCACAGTCATAGTATAATAGCATTATAATACTGCACAGTATAACCAGGTGCCTTAGTATAACGCATCACGAGAGGATTGAGTTGGATATAGAGGTGGAGGAACAAAAAGAGGAGGCTTTGGAAGAGTTAGAGGAGCAATGGTATGTCACAACTGTCAACAACTAGGAAACTGTGCAAGAGAATGTCCACTTCCACCAAAAACCTATATGTATTTCCGTGCATCATATCATGACATGGAAGAATGACTGACACTATTAGAGAAGATCCAGGAAAAGAGGAATCATAACAATTAGAATGTTCAGTGTATTTCCGCAGAAGCAAGGGAGGAAGGGAGAAACGTCAACATAGTTACATGGGGGGGAGCTAAAACAAGAAATGACGCACTAAGACAAGATCCAATACAACACTAATGGGTGAAAAAGAATGTCGAACCAAAGAATCAGTTTGATGTGAAGAACGAGAAGGAGATATTCAATTAAGCCATACAAGAATTTTTGAAGCTAGACATTACATTGACATCAACTGCGCAACATAATAAGGAAGTACCAGAGTACAAGATGCCTCGATCGTTGGATCACACCAAAGAAACACATTTCATGGGACAAGTAAGTATGATTAAAGGTTTTTTGCAATCCTATGTTAGACTAATAAATGATCCATCCTCTATTAAGGTATTACAATATATGCTAGAAACATGTAGTGTACAAGAAGAAGGAAAGTTAGAACAGAAAATAGTCAATCACCTACATACAAGGTGGAGAACAAGTAGGGAATTCAGGTTGAACACCAACATTGGAGATATCATACTGGATTTAGGATCCAAAGTTAATTATTACACAAGAATACATGGCAATGTATGGGAGAACTCACATTAGGATATTCACCTGTTCAACTAAAACTATCAAATCAACATAGAGTTCTACCGATTGGGAGAATGAAAGGGGTAAAAGTAGACTTGGATGGAGTACATACTAAAGCTGACTTCAAAGTAATCGAGATAGTGGATGGCACGACACCTTATCCGACATTGTTGGGTTTGGACTGGGCATTTGATAACCAGGCCATAATCAACTTAAAGAAATGGAAGATGACCTTTGAGTCATGAGAATACATAGTCATTGAGCCATTGGACCCATCTGAGGGGGTAAGGTTTGTAGAACCTACTTGCTTGGACCTGGAGGAAATCAACCAATTGTACAGAACAACTACGCGAGATGAATATTACATGAATCCAATTGTAGATGGGGTACTCAATGGAAAATCATCACCTCATGTGAATCAGACTCATATACGGGCTTAGAAAATTTCCAGTAGAGGTTACATGAAGTTTCCACAGGAAGATGCGCAAGAATAGACAGCGTAGTAAGATGGGTAGGTACGAAGATAAGGGAACCTCCCAACTTCCATGGAGTGAACAACTTAGAAGCATTATTAACATGGTACAAAGATGAAGTATTAGAGAATTAGAGGCTCTTAGCTCTTGATATAGCACTCAAGGAAACACCTGCCAGATGGTGGGTTTCACACAAAGAAACAGTGAAGGACTGGTACCAATGTAAATGGTTACTATGCATTAGGTTTGGAACATAACAAGGAAGAAACCAAATAGAGAAATATGATGGATAGGTAGCATCAACAGAACAATTGGAGAAGTGCAGTACACTACGGAGGATGACACCATCGGAGGAATGGCCCCATCATTTTGTTCACACATTAGAAGGCATCCCAACAAATTGGTATGTATACCAAGAACTACGCAGAGGAACTACAACATGGAAAATATTACAGTGGAAGTTTGCAGTCACTTTCTCATTTGAGAATGAGAACCCCAACATAGATGAAACACTGAAACAACTCTCAGGGGTGATATTCATTAAAGAACCATAGGTTGAACTAATGATAGAAGAACAACACCAAAATAGACAGACAGTAAAAGAGATAATGTCATGCTACCACGTGCAGGGAGAAGCACTAGATGAAGATGACCCACGTGATATTCAGATTAAGGAAGTTGAAGGTGAGAGAGAAGTTGAAGGTCCACCTCTAGAATTAGAAGTAATTGGTTTTCCGATCAAGGTGAAGAAAGTAAACATTGGGATAGTTGAGAATCCTAAAATGGCCAGCATTGGAGACTATTGGGATGAGAAAATAGTGGAAAGTATAACATAGTTACTGCATGAGTACAATGACCTATTCCCAACAACGTTCACAGAAATGAAAGGAATAGCAGGTGAGCTAGGCGAAATGAAGATACCACTCAGAGTTGAGGCAAGACCGATCAAACAACGACCATAAAATCTAAATCCCATATATAAGAAAAAAGTCAAAGCCAAAATTGATAGGATGTTAGAAGCTAGAATCATAGAACCTGTAGAAGAATCAGAATGGATAAGCCCAATGGTAGTTAAGGACAAGAAAAAAGGGTGGATACAAATATGTTTTGACTTAAGGAAATTGAACGATGCGTTCCTACATGACCCATTCCCTACTCCCTTCATAGATGAAGTGTTAGAGAATGTAGGAGGATAGGAATCTTATTCATTCACCTACGGATTCTCAGGATATCATTAGATCAAAATCACACCAGAAGACTGATACAAGACCACTTTTTACATAGAATGGGGATCCTACCAATATACAATCATGTCGTTTGGATTGAAAAATTTACCAACAATATCCTCCAGAGTATTCATAGCTGCATTTAAAGATTTTATCCACCAGTTTCTAGAGGTATATTTAGATGATTGGACAATCTAAAGTCTGTTGAAAGACCATGTAGAGGTCGTGCGACTGATGTTATAAAGATGCATACATTGTCAGATATCCTTAAATATCAAGAAGTTCATCTTTGAGACACCTTTTGGAATACTATTGGGCCATATAGTATGCAAGCAAGGCCTGCTAGTAGATCTGGCCAAGATTGTCGTAATTGTTAACCTGCCACCACCAAAATAAGTCTGCCATTTGAGAGCGACATTGGGACACATAGGATACTACAGGAAATTTATAAATGGATATGCACAGATCATTGCGCCAATGAAGAAATTTCTAAGGAAATACATAAAGTTTCAATGGAATGATGACTATTAGCACAGATTGGACACCCTGAAAGAGAGGATGGTAACCGCACCAATAATAGTATTCCCAGATTGGGATAAGACATTCCACTTCCATGTAGATTAATCAACAATAACACTTGGAGCTATACTAGTGTAGCTAGGAGCAGGAGAATTGGACCATCCTATAGCATTTGCTAGTAGAAAATTGTCAGAATCGGAGCAAAATTACAATACCACAGATAGGGAAGGCTTAGCGATGGTATATGCGCTTCATAAATTCAGGCATTATTTATTGGAAAAAAAATTCAAGATGTTCACAGACCATTCAACACTCAAATACCTATTCAACAAGCCAGTGTTGGGGGGGATAATTTGTTGATGGTTATTGTTGTTCCAATAATTTGACTTCGAAGTGATAGTTAAACCGGGAAATTTGAACATAGGACCTGATCACCTGTCGACGATCACAAATGGTGAGGAACCTATGAGTCTAGAGGATAAATTTCCCGATGCGCAACTATTTTCAGTCCAAGTAGCCAATGAATACTTTTCAGACATCATCTAGTACTTAAGTAGATGGATTGTGCCATAGGAATTCAACACTGCACAAAAGAAAAACCTAGTGGTCAAGGTTGTAGACTATCAATTGATCGTAGGACACTTATATAAAATGAGTGAAGATAGCATCTTGAGAAGATGTGTGATGGAACATGAAAGACCAAGGATCTTGGCATAATCCCACGATGGAATAGCAGGAGGACATTATGCAGTAAAAGATACCGTGCAGAAGGTATTGCACACAGGACTATGGTGGCTGACTGTTCACAGAGACTTAAAGGAATATTGCCAGAAATGCAATGTATGTCAGAGGGTTGGTAAACGAAATAGAAGGGATGAGATATCCCTGAGACCACAAGTAACCTTGCAGGTATTTTATAAATGTTCCATAGATTTTGTGGGACAAATTAACCCACCATCAAAAAGGTCAGGAGCGAGGTATATTATCACTGTGACATAATACTTAACAAGATGGGAAGAAGCAACACCAGTAAAATATTGTAGCACAGAGACAACAACACACTTCTTGTTTGAGAAAGTGATCGCTAGATTTGGCTGTCCAAGGATTTTGATGAGTTACCAAGGCACTTGTTTCATTAACAACACTATTAAGGCTATGACTGAGTATTTTGAAGTTCATCATCAAAAGAGTACACCATATCATCCTCAAGCAAATGGAACAATGGAAGCCTTTAACAAAATCCTTGAAAATGCACTGACAAATATATGCAACATTAATAGGGATGATTGAGACTTGAAGATACCAACAGTATTGTGGGCGTACAGGACCGCATGCAAAAATTTGACCGGACACATACCATTCAGAGTGGTGTATGGACAAGAAGCAGTGGTGCCATTATAATTTTTGGTACCTAGCCTGTGCGTAGAAAAATTACAAATGTGACAGAGCGAGGTGCAATACAGGAAAGGATAAAGCAACTGATGATCATGGAGGAAGATAGGATTCTAGCAAGGTTTCACCAAGAAGTACAGAAAGCAAGGGATAAAGCTTGGCATGAAAGACACATCGAGAGAAAAGATTTCAAGGAAGGAGACTTAGTCTTGGTGTATGACAGTAAATCCCTTCAGCACCTAAGAAAACTTAGAATGCATTTGTTAGGACCATATGAAGTAAAGATTGTCACAGATGGAGGAGTTGTACAGTTGAAGGATTTAGGAGGAACATAACTCATAGGGATGATCAATGGGAGTCAACTGAAGCTGTATAGGGACAATTGACCTCCTCACACTTAAAATAAAAAACAAGTAGAGGGGTTGGTTACCGTGTCAAACATCAAAACATAGCAACAAAGGTGTAGTGTGCATAAAAGAGAATGAGAATGCACACTCGGAAACACCAACACGACAGAGAAAAGATCAACACTCACTAAAAAGTGGAAACAACGGGAATGGAGGGTACGAAAAATAAAGAGTAAGTGGACAACGACTATCAAACTTAAATAAAAAAAATGATTGACGGGACACCACATTAATCGCATCAACTGGTGATGGCAAGGGAAATCAATGTCAAGTACATGGGAAGCGTTGGTTCATTTAAAACACATGATGGGTAATGTCTCCGAGAAGTTTCACCCAATTTCTATATAAGCGAAGCATGCCAGGATTGAAAGGGTTATTGTGAAATTGATAAAATCATAGAGCGATAGAACATACAGAGTAGAGAGTGAAGTTTGCAGAGGTTACATAGGCCACTAAGCTTGACGAAGAGTATTTTTACCACCATGGCGCCACAAAAATTGGGAGATTTGATCCAGACTTGTAGATGACCTCGCAACAACGTCAGACCACCACCAAAGCCACAGGGAAGCGAACAACAACCCCCTCAGCCTCCAGAAGTCATCAATGTGGACAAAATCCCTTCACCCGATATGACACTAGGAAGCCCCACACCTATCATGGAGGAAACCCAATAGCCAACACCAATGGGCATGGACATTGATGTGCCATAAGGGGGACAGGGCCAACAGGCTGAGGACATTGGCAGTCATTTTCACCTTGAAAAACCTATAGAAGCCCTGAAAGTTAATGTGACGGTTCCTAACCAGGCAGAAATGACCGTGCCAGAAAGGTCAAATACAACCATGCTGGAACAACCATAGGAGGGCACAGTGGAAGATGTGACCGATCACTCATATGAGTATGCAGAAGAGTGAACAATGGAAGTTGGAATCTAGAGTTAGCCACCATAGCGGAAGGGAAAACAACCAGTACAAAGGTCACCACGCAAGAAATATGCCACAGGCTTTGTCTTTCCACTGTTACACATTATTTTGGTCACCCCAGTGATCGATTGACAAACATGTGTTCATGTTCCCAAAAAGAGTCTTTTTCCATGAGGAAAGTGACTTGCTTTCTCCTCCCAAAAACCTTAATAAATAAGGTTGTCGTAGGCTGCAAAAGGCACAGGGTGCGACGATCCCTGATCGTCACTTTCTTCTCTAGAGTTGGACTGCGATGTCTCCACAGGCTGCACTATAGATAGGGTGCGACGATGTCAAAAGACAAGGAAAAGTTAAAACTTCACGAAAGTTTTAGAAGGGGATCTTCTAGAAGATGAGGTGGCGTCCGAATGGTTTGGATCTTACTCGCTTCTCTGATTTGGTGGAATCATCCTAATATCATCAAACCATCTCTCTTTCCCCTATATAAAGAGGGATGTCTCTTGGAAAAGGTTAATCAAAGCACAGTTAAGGTTGAATAGGCTAAGAATTTGATGAGGAATTCTACTTCAGCTCATACTTGAGAGCTTCATTTCAGTTCATCAAGTCATTTTGGATATTCTTCATTCAAGGTTGGATCAAGTGTGTGTGTTGGATCAAAGGGCCATCGAAAGGGGACCTTGCGACATCAAGGCTTTGGTTGTAATCTCCACTTTCACTTTAATATAATACAGTGATATGTTTCTTTCCCATAAAACTTGTCTTGTTTTATTGTATGATTCCTTGATCACATGCATAAGTTCTTGTTGAGTATATTGGATTTTTCTCACTTTGGTTGGATTGTGTTCATTTGAAAATTCAATATCACAGGAGCACCGTAGTGGAGCTAGGATGAAAATGGCAAGAGGAAGTGACATTTAAATGGTATGTTTCCTATCTCTTGTTAACTAGTAAACTCAATAGTTAGAGTTTACGGAAAGCGTCATATTCTGTTTTTTTTTTTCTAGATCCATGTGGATTTAAGGAGATCTGTTTATGTCTGCATTTACTAATTAATCCCATAAAAAAATTGGAAACCATATTGGGGATGCAAATTCCTTTTGATTTTTTTCTTCCCATTTTCTTTTAGTCTTCCTTCTTTTGATTAAATTCACTTTCTGAGTCTATGGGTGATCCATATGGACTCCCTAGGTCTGGAAGTTCAATTAGATTTTTTTTATTTATCCCATATTTTCTTCATTTATAGAGGTCATCACATTGCACCATATTGGCATCCTACGATGACCCTTAGACATCTCATCCTTCTTGACCAACCTAGTGCGACAACGTCACATTGTGCTCTGCTAGTAGCTTGCGACGACCTTTGTTCGTCGCATTGTGTCCCGTACCCATCCTGCGATGACTCCTATAGAATTTGTTGGAGTGAGTCAATTTGTCTTTCTTCACCCAAAATTGCCTTAGTTGCCTGGGGTGGACTTCTAATGCCAATATTGGATTGATTCATGAGTTTAAATCTTGCTTGTGATTGGTTTTCAGTAATTGAAAGTCTTTCTTTGCATTTTGCAAGTTTTTGCTTTTGATCATTGTCATGAGAATATAATATCAGGTCTTGACCTGGGTGATTGTTTGAAAAAGGGTTTTTGGTTTGTTTTAAGTTTTGAATTGGTTTTACTTGCCAGATTGTTTGATTAAGAAATACGTTTTTCTTGCATATGACAAAAGGTTTTCTTGTCTATTTCATTTTTGTCTATATTACAAATTTGATTTGGGAATTGTGTTGAGAATGTCTTGATTTTCTTGGATTACATTTTCCTTTCGTCATCACATCTCTGATTTTGTTTTGAAAAGAAAGGACTGAATTCATTTATTATTTTTAGTAATCTTTCATAAGAAAATTCTCACATTCGAAATATTTGTTAAAGAGAAGAATTGGAAAATTTTGTAGTTCATGGTTATTTGGAATTGTATTCATTCGAAATTAAGAAATTGCAATTTGTAACTTTTTGTACTTAAAAAAATACCTTCTCCCTACTGTATTTAGAGTTCATTGAATTGAAATATTGCACATTCATCTCTTTTTTCTTTTTATTGGGTCAATGTCACAACATCATCAGTTTCATTTTCATCTCCCTTTTGAGTAAACAACAACCTCTAAAATACAGCGTAAATTTAAAATTTATTAGGAACTTTTATTTTCTAGGGATATTTTTCACCAAAATTAGCTAGGATAACACTTTGGAATAGGTATTAAGGCACACTCTCCAAAGAATCAAAACAAACAATAGAATCTTGTGATAGGGAGAGTTCAAATCCAATTGCTACATTTTGTCCTAGGAAGCCCTTCTCACACAAGGGTCAAACCTGAGGTCACATTAAGACTAGCAGAGTTACTCACCTTGATTTGTTGGTCTTGGTGTAGAGATTGCGCATATTATTGGGGGTCACTTGAAGGTATACCCACGATTATGTGTGGGAGCCTCTCGAGTTGATTTTGGGCTAGATACTCTGCCTTTGCGCATGGATCGGGCTGTCGACTATTTCTCCAGGCATCACTGTTGCAGTTGGTAACTTTAGTAGCCTATCTCTTTAGGGTCTTTACATGAGGTGATTGTGGAGGGGAAATTCTTCACGATACCTGGAATTGACGTTGGCCAAACTCACTCGGGCTCCTTGGAGGGTATACCCACGATTATGTGTGGGAGCTTGCACCAGGGTGTAACTTCGTTAAGCAGGTCGTCAACATAACTTTTACACCCTCTTTATCCCAACCCCTTCTTGTCTTGATTTTGTGACATTGGATTTCATAACCAACTAGTGAATTTGAAATAAGAAGGTTTGTTTGCTTGGTTTGATTTCTAGATTTTAATAGTGAGTGTTGTTTGTTTTCTCTAGTTGGCCATATATTTTTTGCGTTCTTTACTTGCTTCAGCCAACATCGGCCTTCGTCGTTCACGTAGGATGCAGGGGCTACGCCTGGAAGATTTGGAAGGTTATCTCCCTTTCCTTCCGAACTCACCAGAAGGCTCTCCTGAGGGAGTAGTCAATAACGAAGTAGCTTCTGAAGTTGGAAGCACACACTCTTTGGAAGAGTTTCGTATTGTTTCAGACTCCTTAGAGGCTTTCCAACTTCCCCCAAATCCGTTATTGAGTACTAGACAAGACACACATTTTCTCCGGATGAATTCATCAAGAGAAATTTTTGTTGTTGAGAGTACTGGAGTACCTACTGGACCTAACACATGATCTGGAGGAGAAGATCCACTGTTTCCCAATGAATTCTTTAGAACCTCAGCTCACACTGCTGGATTTGCTAATCCTAGTTCCATCCCTTTGACAGTACGTGATCTTTACGACAACCTAGGAGAGTGTCATGATCAACCTATGACATCACAAATGACTGAAACGTCTGTTACTTATACGATACCTTTAGACCATTTTACTGGTACTACCAGTAGTGGCACCGCTGTTTCAGATCAATTGTTGGTTGGTTCTCGCTCGATTATTCCTCTCCATATGGCCCATTCTATTATGGTCCCACAAGCTACCACGGTTTCTACTGGAAATGTGGTTATCACTCAAGCTCTTATTGGAACGCCACTTCCACCTAGACCAAATCTGTCACTTCCCCCTGGGTATAAAGCTTTTAACACTTTTGTTGCTATCCCTACCTAGAATCCATCCAGAGGGTCTGGACTTTTTGTTCCTCCTGGGTATAATGATGCAAGTCAGTTTTTTCCTACACCTACCCAGATTCTCTCTGAGGGGCCTTACGTTCCTCCTCCACCTTTGTTAGGAGGATCTCATCGTCTTGGCCCTAATGGATCCAATCCAATTGGAGAAACCAATATTTTCGTCACTTATGGTTTCCAAATTCCTATTGGAGGTCAACCTCAAGTTGTGGGGCAACCTCAATTTGGGGGACAACCTCAGATTGGGGGACAACCTCAACTTTGGGGGCAACCTCAATTTGGAGTCCATAACCTAATCTATGGACAAAACGTACCTATGTTACAATCTCAACCTTGGAATCTTCCTTTCCAAGGAAATCTATAACCATGTGGGGGGAAACATTCTCAATTTAATTCTTCCGTACCCCCTAACCTCGTTCAAACATATCCAGGTTATTTTAATCCCACTTGGGGTCAAAACATTCAGTCTAATGTTCCTTTCCAAGGGAACATACCTAATCAACCCAACCCTGTGGGATATCTTCCTCAAAATCCTCCACAACCGAATCTGTCAGGACTGTCTAATTATTTATAGACTTCTTATGGTCCCACTGGTATACCTATGGGGTTTCCCCCTCAAAAATACCATTTTCCTCAAGTGAACAAACAATTGCCTTTTCTGGTCACTTTGGATTTTCCTAATTTGTCTAGGATTTTGAATGATCCTATTTTACATTCTCCCTATTGGCCTGTCATACTGAACAAGTTACCGTATTACATTCCTAAGTTTGACGGTCGAGAAGGAGAAGATCTGAATAATCATGTTATGAATTTTCATCTATGGTGTTCATCCAACTCCTTGATGGATGATTCCATAAGATTACGACTTTTCCAACGACCTCTCATGGGTTCTTCAGCAAAATGGTACATCGAGTTACCATTAAGTTTCTTTAATGACTTTAACACCCTAGCCATGGTCCTTTTGATACATTACCAGTTTCCAATTCGATACAAGATATGAACCAAAATTTTGAGTTCTTTTAAACAATCCTCGTCCACTCGTATTTCGGATCACATCCATGAGTGGAGGAGGAGAAGACACTTAATCAAATTTCCTCTTCTTGATAAACTATTGGATAAATGGTTTACCAAATCACTCATTGGACCTATTTCTCATGATGTCTCCATGGGTAGTGTTGTCACTGAAGAGCAGGAAATCAACTATGCTCAGTATCTAGATCTCGTTTATTCGCAAACATAAACACTTTACAATTTGGTCCCTGATGCTCCTCGTCCTTCCACAAATCCTACCCCAACACCTCTAACAACTTCTCATGATGTTGATGGTGTGATTGGCATATTTCATGGTCAGACTCAGTCTGTGCACGCTGGTCACACCAATCCAAAATATAATAATTCTAATGTACAAAATACTCCTACTCCTACTCCTTCCACCAGTAAGACTTTTGAAGTTAATTCGGTTCAATCCACACCTACCGGGAATAATCAAAATAAAAAGAAAGGGAAGGGTAAGAATAAGGAGGACAATAATAATAATCCAAAATATGATAAATCCAAAACGCAGACCATTGATGAGAAAGATAAACATAAACCTCGTTACCCTTGTCTTATTTTTGGTGACGATCATTACATGAAATATTGTCCGAGACACGTTGTGGTTACTAAGTTCCTCCAAGGGACCGGGAAGCCTTCTACACCTGTCATTTTGTCACAACCTTTCCCTTCTCAGCAGTAGGCCAAACTGGTCATTCATGACCAAGCTTCTCCTTCTACATCATCTTATGTCCTTATGTGTATTGGTGACTCTAAAAAGAACGAAGTTGTAGTCCCAAATTGAGCCAAAGACTACTCTCCGTCAAAAGAGAAAGTTGATGATATACCACCTTCTTTGGTCCAACCTTCTCCTCCAACTTCACCTCAAAATGGTCCTTTTCATCTCAAAATAACAGATCTCGATACAATTCTTCACCCTCCTCCCAAGGGCGTTGTTCGAAAGTCTACATTCAATCCTCACACATGTGCTGCCCAAAACTACAGTATTGTAGAAGACCTTGTGCAAGCACCCTCTGTGATGTCGGCTCTCGAAGTCCTTCCAAGTTACTCTACTCAACAGAAGGCATTTTTAAAGGCCATTGGTGGAATTGATCCCACAGATACCAATTTAATAATCTGTGACTTGGAAGAGCACATTCCAAGGTTTCCTCCTCATTTATCGTTTCAAATCCAAGTTGTTGTTGAAAATAAGAATATCTGTAGAACTGTCATTGATGAAGGAGCCTCAACTTGCGTTATTTCCGTTACTTTTTGGAAATATATTGTCTCTCCTTCCCTCACCGAATCACACAATACACTTAAGGATTTCAATGGTACAAGTTTTAAACCTTACGGTGTTCTTCCTTAGTTGTCTATTACGTTGGAAGGTAAATTGGTCAATGTCAAGGTTGAGGTATTTGATGCACCTCTTGATTATAACCTTTTACTTGGTTGTAGCTGGATTGATTCCATGCGTGCAATTGTGTCTATCCTTTTTCATATGTTACGATTCCCGCACCAAGGAAAGCTCGTTACTGTTGACCAACTGGCCTTCTTCAATTCTGATTCCCATACTAGCAATGTTCCCTTTATCTCGAAGACACCTCCCAGTTATGATAATGTTAGAGTGGGTATTTTGAAAGATTCAACTTTGATGGGTACATTTCCAATCCCACCACCCGATATCCCCCCTCCTTTTGTTTCCTCAATTAACATGATCTAAACCATTGTTCGTGAAACCCCTGAGTCATATAACCCATGGGTAGTACCTAGCTCTGGTGACCACCTTTGTTACGACCACAAAATGCCTTTAAGTTTGGTCAAATCCTCTTATCAAGCTATTCAATCAGCAACCCCCTCTCCTCCTTCTCTCTGTGATTCATCTCATGATTTGTTCCACGTGATATTTCCTACTGATGAGATGATCATGTCATTCATGTCTATGGAAGATACTCCATGGGATGATGGACATCATTGTTCCATTATTTTCCTATAACGTGATACCATAGAGAGATACCAACAGATTTCGGCTTCGTCGATCGTTGTTGTTATTTCTTCAGTTCCTGAGTCAACACACGATGTCTTATACGAAAGTAACTTGAGTAACATTTCTCCTACCATTCCTCTTAACATGTCGATTAAACCCAGAGTCGTGGAGAATGTTCATATCAGGGCCTCATGTTCTACTGGCGGGGTCCACACTTAAAAATCCCTTTTCCAAGAATTCTACAACGTTTTCACCTGTAGTTACAAAGAAATGCCAGGTATTGATCCCGATGTCATTGTGCATAAGATCAAGACATATAGGAACACTAAACCCATTCGGTAGAGACTTCACCTAGTCCATCCATGTAAATTCATTGCTATCAAGCTTGAAGTTGAAAAACTTCTTAAATATGGCTTTGTCTATCCTGTGTCTTTGACCGATCGGGTATCCAATCTTGTTCCAGTGCGATCCGCATTTGTGTATATTATAGGGATATAAATAAATCTTGTTCTAAGGACAATTATCCTACCCCTTTTGTCGACCAGATCATTGACGACTGTGCCAGGAGTGAAATATTCTCCTTGATGGACGGTTTCTCTGGTTATAATCAAATTAATATTTTACCAGTGGATAAACACAATATTGCTTTTATTTTCCCTTGGGGAACCTTTGCCTACCAGAAATTACCCTTTGGTAGCAAGAACATTGGTGTGACCTTTTAGCATTATATGTCTTATGATTTTCATGATATTAAGCACATTGTGCAACCCTATCTTGACGATCTCCAAACACATTTCATGCATCGCGAAGATCACCCGACACATTTAAGGGCCATTTTTGTATGCTGTTGTTATTATCACATACGTTTGAACCCACACAAATGTGTTTTTTGTGTGGGGTCTGACTGACTTCTAGGTTTTATAGTGTCGATACATGGGATTTGATTAGACCCCTTGAAGGTTGAGGCTATTCTTAATCTACCTCTTCCTTCCACACTATGCTAGCTCCAAAGTTTGCAAGAGAAGGAAAATGTTTTGTGTCGTTTCATCCCCAATTATGCTTAAATGACGAGGATTCACTCAGCTACTCAAGAAAGGTTACAAGTTTGTATTGGATGATACTACAAACAAAGCCTTTGAAGCTTTGAAACTTTCCTTAACCCGTACACCATTATTGTTTCCCCCTGACTATAGCTGAGATTACTTCCTCTACTTAGCTGCTTCAGAGTCTACCATTGTTATGGTCCTAGTCCAAGACGATGATTAACATGATGAACATGTGATATACTATTTGAGTCGGAGTCTTACGACTACTGAAACCAAATACTTACATGTGGAGAAACTGACCTTGGCAACTGTTCGAGTTGTCCAACGTTTTCACCATTATATCTTATTACCCAGAACCACTATTATTTTTTATTGCAATCCCATGCAACATATCCTTACTCGAAAATTGCTAGGGGGAAATCACTCCAAATGGATAGTGATTCTCTAGGAGTTTGACTTGGAGTTTGAACGTGCTAATTCAAAGAAATCTTTGGTTTTTGACGAACTGATATGTGACCTTCCCTCTACTGAGACATAAAATGTCATAGAGGATTCCTTGCCCGATGAATTGCTTTTTCTGATCAGTTTTGATGACATATGGTACATAGATATTATTATCTATATCCAGACTCAAAATTTTCGTCCTGATCTATCTATTACAGGTCGTCGTCATATACAGTATCAAGCCCACCAATACATCATTCTTGGTGATATCCTTTACTGCTGCGGTGTTGGTTCCATTTTTTGATGATGTCTCACTTATGATGAAGCTGAGAAATATTTGAATGATTGTCACTCCAGAGCATGTGGCAGTCATATGTCTAGGTATGCCACTGCCCAAAAAATCTTACGAGTCAGTTATTTATATCCTTCTTTGTTTAAGGATTGCATTACTGCCATCCAGAAATGCCATGCTTGCCAAACTTATAATAACAAGATAAGATCTCATCCTTCTCCCTTACATCCTGTAGTTTTCATCGGTTCATTCGCCAAATGGAGAAATGACTTCATGACATGTAACCCTCACTCGGCCGGGGGCATGGATACATCATTGTCGTTGTGGATTATTTCACTAAATGGGCCAAGGCGATGCCTACATTTGATAACACTAGGAAAACTACAACATTGTTCATATTCAATCATATCATTATTAGGTTTGGTGTCCCTCAAGCCATCATTACTGATCATGGTAGTCATTTTCAAAATTTTATGATTTCTGAACTTACTAAGAAGTTGGGTCTTCACCATGAAAACTCAACCCCCTATCATCCACAGGACAATGGCCAGGTTGAAGTGATAAACAAGGTTCTCACTACCATGCTTCGATGAATGATAGGACTTCATAAGAAAAATTGGCACACGATGTTGTTGTCAGCATTATGGGCCTATCGGACATCCATTAAGTCATCCACGGGATTTACACCTTTCCAGTTAGTTTATGGTATCGAAGCCATCTTTCCGATTGAATGTGAAATACCATCTTTGAAACTAGTAGTTGAAATTATCCCTAACACCTCTATTGAAGAGGAGTGTCTTTTGTATTTGATGCAACTAGACGAAACCCGTCGCGATGCCGCCTTAGTTATTGAAACTCAGAATAAACGTTTTAAATCCCAATATGACAAACATGTCAAGCCACATGTTTTTTTTTTAAGGTGATCTAGTTCTCCTTTATGAGCAAGATCATGATCTGCTAGGGGTTGGTAAATTCGAGCCCATGTGGTGGGGTCCTTATATTTTCAAACAAGTATTGGAGAGGGGAGCTTATGAGCTAGTTGATTATGATGTCCCTATGAGTGAAGCGAGAAATGGGATTTACTTAAATAATTACTATTCTTAAGTCATTTTTGCATGAGTGCTTGTATTTTAGTGTATAATACTCTTGTGTGATTTTTCGTTGTTTGGTTTTGACCTTTCGATGATTACCTTGCATTGTTCTTGGTTTCCATATGTTGGTGTCTTTACTACCCTACATTGGCTTCGCCGATGGTGCTAGTCGCAGTACTCAAAACTTAGTGTCTACTGCTTGGGAAATATATGCACCTACAGATGAATTGATTAGTCTACATGGTGTTTGCCTTGGTCGTGCAACTAACAATATTGCAGAATACAGTGTTGTCATCGAATTAATGGCCGATGTTGTTTCACTTGGAATCCGTCATATTTTTGTATGAATGGATTCACAGTTAGTGGTCCTATAGTTGAGTAATGTGTATTCTATCCGAAGTCCTACGTTGTTAAGGGTATATTTACGAATTCACCTCTTGGAACGTCATTTTGATTATATTGAATATCAACACTTTCCTAGATGTCTAAATACATTAACAGATGCATTGGCTAATTATGTGTTAGACAAAAATTTGAGATATTTATAAGATCCAATCACACATTGTATATACAACAAGTAAGCCGGTAGA
>ML780881.1:545813-566994 GCA_009831015.1 Picea engelmannii | reverse complement strand
ATAGATATAGATATATAACGATAATTTTTTTTACAAAAAGTGTTTTTGTCTAAAGACCAAAATATCAAAAATGTGAAGCACATGGCTTCATATACAATAGATCATCAAGGATGATGCTCTCTATAACATGGGACTCCCCGTGCTACTCTACAGAGAAGTCGACCGATGGAAGCAAACACACCCATTGTGTGGCATTGGTAATGCCTCAGGACATCATCGATAGAGGCATCTGGAATGTTCATCGTGAGCCCGTCCAATTTTTGTTCTATGGTCTCATAGTCAAAAGTAGCTACTCCCACTACATCACCTCTCTCCCCTCACCTATAGATAGGGGGCGAACCTGGAGGTTGGTAAGGTCCCACATATGCATCATCAAAGAGTGTTTCATTAGTCATTGGATAAACAACATAAAAAACATTTTATATCATTAAAAATCACAAAAACATCATATAAACAAAATGTCCTTCTTAGCTATGTTCCCCCATTGGGAACCTTCAGGAAGAGCTAATTCTGGATATTCTCAGAATCCCAACCTAGCATATGCATAGTCATTGACCATGAGCATCTGAGTTCTCAACCATTCGAAGAAAACATCGTTATATCTAATGATAGGACCGACTGCATGCCGTGCCATGAGGTCGACCCACCTCTTCATTCTCAGATCCTGTGGGGCAGGTATACCCCACTCTACCTATAAGCGCAAAACTGGGACTTTCTCTAGGAAGAAGGATACCAATATCGACCTATGTCCAAACTGTTTCAGCTCACCACCCCTGCACTTTGTCAGTTGTTTTTTCATAACTTTGAGAACCCCTTCACACAAATTAAAAAATAGGGGCTCCATACACTCCAGCACATATTGAGAATAGATTTGAAGATACATATGGGGAGTTGCACTCCCTGCCATGCATGTGATGGTATAGAGGATGGTCCGTAGAGGCAAGTCTTAGACATCTCTTATAGCGAATTTACCGCTATTCTTCTAAGTACCTGACACATAATGTGCACTGATATAGTGGTTCATAGGCTCGTCGCCTCTCCTGCTACCTGTAAGTGTTACTTAGGACCCATAACGAGATAACCCGGTTAAAAAGTAGATATCCTCAATATATATCGGAAGAATGTGAGAACCCACATGAAACTCTTGGTCGTTCACATCCCAAATGTGAACTAGGTACTCAAGTAATCTTTGTTGGGCCCTCGTACCCTGGATTTTGAAAACTTTTAACAACCCACAGTGCCGGAGGGCCATTACCATTCCCGGGTCATTTACGACAAAGTATTCTTCCAGTTTGTGTTCTCTCTCTCGCCATTCTGACATTTTTACCATGGAAAACCTGCAATGGAACCATAAAGAGAGATTAGCATCATTATCTTCTTCCCTGAAGAATTTTTATTACCATTTTCATCTTTAAAAACTTTTTGGGTTGCGCACGTCGAAGGCCATGGAATATGCATAGTGTGGAATCATCGCAGGCTGGTTATAGGGCCACCTGCAACAACCCTAGATTGTCGCAGGGCCCGATATAGGATTCTTGTGATGATCTCCGTGCATAGATACCCTCAAAAAGTTAACTCAAAAGTCTATTTCTAACCAATGAAAAACAAATTTTAATCCATGGAAAGTTGAAAGAGAAGAAAATTACGTGTTCTGTGCAGATGGTTTCTCGAATGATCATTCGTTCCCTCCATAACCCACATTGGAAGATTGAGGTAAAAAGGGGGGTTTTGAGCAAGGTTTGGGTGAAATGACAAACGAAATAGTGAAATGAAGTTTTTACCCATTTTTATTGATTTTTTCACTTTTTCATTTGTATTTTTTATTATTTTATATGTTTCATCTAAACCCTAAAGTCCTAACGACTTTGCAAGTTTTTATTTTTGCAGATAAAAATTCTAGGAGTGAAACATTGAAAAAGGATATGCTTCTTCGTTTTTTTTTATACATTTGTCGCATGTACAAATCCTTTTAGGGTTTTTCAGGAAAACCTCCGAGATTAGTTTTTGTTCTTTCTCATGCTTGTAAATAAATGAGAATGTAACCGAGTATAGTTTTATCGCTTTTTCGGACTCGTAATGGTAACACAAAAAATGAAACCTATGGAGTATCCTTTACGCTCTTTTCATGCTCCGTAAAAATGAAAAGATTGCCGAGCGACCTTGTTCTTTTCACACTCATAAAAATATTTGAAGAAAACATTTGATGAGTGGTAGGGTATCACTTTTTCGGTCTCATCAGATTAATTTACGATAAAGGAACTTATGGATTTCTCTTTAAGTATTTTTCAGACTCTTTAAACATGAAAAACCCTTGATTTTTATCTCTTTGGACTCATTAAACAAGCATCGAAATACCCATATGGGACCGAACCACTCCTTCTTAGGGTTCGTTAAATATACTTTGAGGGACTCGTCTGAAGGATGAGCTTACAACACCAAGCGTATGTTATCCTCCTCAAGCTTACGTAAAAATAAAGAGGTACTCGCCACAAATGGTGGTGGAAAATTGGGAAAGAAATGTGTCTCTATATCCATGTTAGTGGCAGTAATAGTCTCTCTTGAACATGAAACCCCCCTTCATCATTGTATCCGGGTTGGGAAATCCATTTGTCTCTCGTTTGACCATCCACATGTCCAAATGTTGGGCCCTCCTTGAGTCAATGCTTCCAATACCATTGTTGTGTCCTTCATATGTTCAATAGAAGTCCAGACTAAACAAGCCTTCTATTGAGTCGACCATCCGCAGTTATGAATTTTCTACCATGTCGGCCTTCCTGGTGTCAGTTTCAAATCCCCTCATACTCTGATCTACTTCAAATCTGTTACTTATTTCATTTCATTGATGGGGGATACAATAAGTCCCTCCTGTGATGAGTCTTTTCCTATAAACTTCAACTCATTATCCAGGAACTAGAATTAGAAATCATTCAGTACCTTAGAGCATGCATGCCTCAATGGCAGGTTTCTTCACTTTCAACAGTGGGTTCACATAATTTACCCTTGATTGGAAGATTCCATTGAGTGTTATACTTCAACTCATTTATTCACATTCATTGGATTGTACTGGGGTACCTTGGGAGTCATTGACATCAATGGTGATTTCCATCGCACTTGTTAACGATTTTCATTAATGATCGGTAATCAAGTGGTGTCTACCATGTTTGACTTCAGCACCTGTAATCGCATGGTTAGATTCATAATTAAGGATGAGGGAAATGAAGACCTTGGATCATACCATTCTGGTCCAGGTTGCGATGAAGTATTCATGATTTGTATTGACACATAGATCCACTTTGTATGTCTCGTGGCTATGTCCGAATTTGAATTATTTAGAGCATAGATCCACAGTGTATTCTCGGTGGATATGTCGATTCATAATGACATGGATCCACAGTGTATATTTATTAGCCATGACTTGCTTGAAATTTTGTAATCTGAGTATGGGAATGCCTACCTCAAACAATGCTATATTATTATGATGATGCTTGACTGTTTGTAGGTTCCCGATCAGTTCGCTCCTTGTTTCTGACACACACATTCTACAAAGTATTTTGGCTGTCACGGGTTCCGGCCTCATACTTTGGGGAGAATTTTGTTACACATTATTTTGGTCACCCCATTGATCCATTGATAAACATGTGTTCATGTTCCCAAAAAGAGTATTTTTCCATGAGGAAAGTGACTGGATTTCTCCTCTCAAAAACCCTATTAAATAAGGTTGTCGCAGGCTGAAAAAGGCACAGGGTGTGACGATGCCTCATCGTTGCTTTCTGATCTAGAGTTGGACTGCGAAGTCTCTGCACCCTACACTATATATAAGGTTTGACAATGTAAAAATCCAAGGACAATTCAAAACTTCACAAAAGTTCTAGAAGGGGATATTCTAGAATATGAGGTGGCATCTGAATGGTTTGGATCTTACTCACTTTTTTGATTTGGTGGGATCATCCTAATATCTTCAAACCATCTCTCTTTCCCCTATATAAAGAGGGATATCTCATGGAAATGGTTTAGAAAAGAAAGGTTAAGGTTGAATAGGCTAAGAATTGGATGAGGAATTCTACTTCAGCTCATACTTGAGAGCTTCATTTCAGTTCATCAAGTCATTGTGGTTCTTCTTCATTCAAGGTTGGAGAAAGTGTGTGTCTTGGAGAATAGGGCCATCGAAAGGGGACCTTGCGACATCAAGGCTTTGGTTGTAATCTCCACTTTCACTTTAATATAATACAGTGATATGTTTCTTTCCCATAAAACTTGTCTTGTTTTATTGTATGATTCCTTGATCACATGCATAAGTTCTTGTTGAGTATATTGGATTGCTTCCACTTTGGTTGGCTTGTGTTCCCTTGTGTTTTCAATATCACAGGAGCACCAGAGTGGAGCTAGGATGACAATGGAAAAACGAAGTGACATTTAAATGGTTTGTTTCCTATCTCTTGTTAACTAGTAAACTGAATAGTTAGAGCTTAGGGAAAGAATCATATTCTGTTATGTTTTGTTCTAGATCTAGGTGGATTTAGGGAGATCTATTTATGTCCACATTTACCGATTAATCCCATAACAACCGCACATTCTGGAAGGGGTACATATCACAGGAAATATGTTAGGCCATGTCGAGAAATTGTGGTACACATACCATGATGTGACAGACACGAAAACGTTTCTGGATTTTTCCAATAAATTTTATCTAGAGACTGTGGGTATAGGACCCTTTGGCGAACCAATTAACCAACTAAGATAGTGGGTAGTCAGACTAGCTAGAACCAGGATCCTAGGCCTATTGGACATACCGCACTTTGGGAGGGGACAACACACAAACAACTGCGTCAAGCACCTAATGGAATTCACCCATGGAAGATACTTATGGCTGGAACAAATCGTCTCAATAGACGTGGAGCTCATCACATACATCACAGGGCTGCCATCACAGGGAGAGACACCTGCATAGTTCCTTGAGGACAAGAAGAAGGAGAAGGCATTGGCCGAGGAAATGAAGAAGAAGTATGGTACAAAAAGGGGGTCACGTGGAATCATAATCAAGTGTATTAGTGAATCAACGACAAGATTGTCTATAGAAATCATGGAATGCAAGTTACTTAGGAAATGTCACAAGGAGGAAGTCCCTGTTGTGGTTATCGTAGTTGCAACATAGTGTGTGGATGGCACCACACTTAGTTGGGCCCCGTATTTGTTGAATCTATTCTTGGAAGATTGCAAGGATGCGCATGACCTGGGGACATAATTTCACTATTCATGGCTAGTCATCTTGATTGCCTTGATTGGATGGAAGGCATGTAAGTATTCATTCTTTGCCAAAAGGTCCAATCCTTGCCGCACAATGTGATACTTATTGTTGGGGTGTGCTCCAGACCCCAAGAATAGAAAGGTGAATGCATCCATATTCGAAGGATATCATAACGACCTACAGGAGAGCATCGCTAACAATTGGCGGGTAACATCAGAAATGGTCCCACAGTATCAGGGCATATCCAACTTCAAAGAAACTAGGCATGTAATGTGGATCCAGGCACGGAAGGATCCCAACAATGAATGGCTACAACTATGATACTGGATTAAGGAGGACATAGAGATGGCCATCAAGGATTGGAATGAGGACTGGAGGATTCCAGTCCTGAATCAAGAGATGAACACATACACTGAGGCAGAGGTAGGGAAAGAAAAAACACTTGCAGAAGAGATAAAGGTTCCCAAGAAGCTAAGGACAAGTCAAAACAAGGTGCAATAGAAGAAAGGGGTTGTGTCCAAGGAAGCAACCCTGGAGGGGAAGAAAAACAACACCCAAGTGCCACAACAACCAGAGAAACTAACCAAGACTACACAGGGATCCACATCAAATGCTACTCAACATGAGCAAGGCTAGACCAAGAGGCCAGTCATACAAATGGGAGGTGCACGCAAGAAATCTAAGGTGCACATAACACCACCAGAATAGATGATCATGAAGGACGAAGTGGATATCGTAGCCCAAATGGTCCAAGATCGTACAACAAAGGAATTTGATGAAGCACAACGCCAAAGGGATAGGATGCAGGATGAGCTTCTACACATGAGGTAGATCCTTGAGAAAATCAAAGAAGCATAGAGGGTCAAAAGAGGAATAGAATCAATTTCAACAACATCGCAGACATGAGCCGAGGCTGGATCGAGAGAGTAGGATAGGATCCAGACGATAGAAAATCCAAGCTCAACATTTCACATCAGACCCAACATGTTTCACATGGATGAAATCATGGGGAAGACACCCTTGAAGGATTTTTCCCAAATACAGTTGGTAATGATGCGGATACCAACTAAGGCCTTGTATAAACTACAAGTCAGTGTCACGTGGGAGGTATAGTCGCGTGCATGCATAGACATAGAAAAACTACAACAAAAAAAGGACAGTCGAGACGTGTTGTAATTGTTACTCGAGTAGGACAAGCTCAAAATCAAAGAGGAGAAGGACCGCACAAATAGGATGGCGTAGGGATTGGTTGTAGCTTATGAGAAAATTCCAAAGAACGCACAGATAGAAGAGCTCACAACGATGCAGAAGATTGATCAAATTGTGTAGATAATCAATCAGTACAGGAAGGAAATATAGCACCTCCAGGTGTAGCTCATACCTACCACTCTCCCGATGGTGAAGGAGCAGAGGAAGTAGGAAGAGAAAGCACATATAAAGGAGATGGAGAGACAATTCCACACGATAGCTTATTTTTTTGAGAAGGCAACACAACTATGGACGAAGTTGGAAGAGTATCAACATGTCCAACAGTGGGACCAAGAGGAAGAATGGATAAGAATAACTATCCAGGACCTCAAGCAGAGGTAGAAGAAAATGCCGATTACTAATCACATCAAAGGAAAACAAGATATGAAGAAGATACATGCGGAACTCATAGCCACAAAAACATAGAAGAAGGAGCACCAATCTCAAATGGAACTACTCCAAGAGAGGGAAGCATAGGTCATTGCATAGGCGGATGATGCAAAGAAGAACATGGCACAAACTTAGGAAGAGTGCCCAGAGATGATCAGTGACAAGATTCAAGTACAGGTATTGGACGCACTCAGGGAGAATACCGTGCATGCTCAAACGCAAGAAACAGAACTCACAGCGAAGTTACAGGCTCTCGTAGAAGAGATTGAAGAGGTGAACTATGTTTAGGTGGCTCAGGACGAGCCACATGTTAGCATTCAGGGCCTATTAGAGGCAGGCCTAACTAGGAAGTAAGGCCATTTTTGGAGGAAAATCATGCAGAAGACAAATGGAAGGAAAAGTATCACATGTAAGAGAATCAGGCGAAGCACCCATGCAAGGAAGACCTAACAACACTAGGGTTAGGGTTTTTGTAATGCATTGTAATGGATAGTGAGTCGAGGATATAAATAAGTAGGACTTAGGCAATGAAGAGGGAGGATATAGAGAGAGTGTGTAAGAGAGAATATAGAGAGGACTCACATAGAGGGAGGAACAAAGAGATAACTACAAGAACTATATGACTCATTCAGCTGGTGAGCTAAGGAAGGAGTGAGTGAATCGACCCCGATGGTTATATCGCAGGCTAAGGAGCCTAGTTTGATCTAGTCTTCCTCATAGGGATCGAGGAACATGTGGGAGAGAGGAAGAACAAAGATTGTAACCATGCACAACGTGATATATTTCTAACTTAAAATAAATCTTGAGAGACAAATCTTTATGGAAGTAGCCCAGGAGGGGGTGAACCACGGTAATACTGTGTTATGTGAATGAATGAATTCATATTTATGTCTTATTAATTGATGAATGTTAGATAAATGAAGCACTAAGTAGATCTGGTTTTCCACGTGCATGCATAAAATGAATGTTATAAATAGATGTTAGAGGGAATGAATAAAGGTTATGGATCACAACCACAGATCTTGCTCAGTCTCAGGTTGCAAACACCTAAGTATTGTAGCCACCCATAGAGCTATAATGGGTGAGACTACGTAGTACACTCTATGTATTGTGTTGCCTTTTGGTTTACCAGAGGGGTCGATAGCTTACTAAATCTAAACCAAGTTCAATATGTGAGGGTAAGACTAACAAAAGAGTAGGTAATAGAATACCAAAAATATCCCATGAAACACATTTATACATCCATGTTGGTAACAACCTCTATATCATGATTGGTCATGGAGGTTCCATGAAATGTGGTAATCATTGTGAAAATGTATTTCTTTAAATAGGTGATTATTCTTTGAAAACCCACATGTTTGTTATAGAAATGGGTTGTTGTGACAATGTCATGGGTGTTGAATGGTTACAGACATTAGGTCCCATCAACATGTATTTATGTGTGATATCCATGAGTTTCCAGTAGGAAGGGCATCACTACATGTTCAAAGGAATCATATCCAGTTCTCCAAAGATCATCATCTCCCATTGTGTCATGGACACAAAAACTCCCCTTTACTTTTTATTTTACAAGTGAAAGGAAAGGAACCCCTAATAAAATTCCAATCATATTGCCTAATCCTCTACCGCTTGAGCCTAATGTTATTTATTTGCCTACTTTGAGGAATTTGAGGTTTATTCTTGACTGATGGTTTCTTGATGAAGGTTTATTGTCTCTTTTGATCTTATGATTTCAAATGTCTTCATGATTATTAGTTTACCTATGATGCCTCGTTGACATTTGTATGAGTCATCGACACATTGTCTTCCTACCTTATACAGTTTCCCAAATGTTTAATGATTTTATATGTCTGTAAGGTTTGATGATCTAGTACATGTCTTGGATGAGTTTTATGTAGTTTGTCGATCATTTTCATGGATGACTTATTCAATTTTTGCTAGCATATGGTGCTTAACATATTCATCTTTATACTCTCATTTATTGGACGACTCTTAACTTGATTCATCAGGTCACTAATCCTTCCTATGTGTTGGAGATTATATGCATGCAACTATCATGATAGTTATTTAATTTGGATCATAGATGATTTCCTTCAATAGACCTTTCCTTTTCATGTCCTTCAAAATATATAATTATTCATAATTATTCTTAAAGGCATGGAAATATAATGTTTCTCATGTATGGGTGAATGTCCTTTTAATCACATAATTGATTTCATCCCCTTATTTGGTTGCAGGAGTAGGTTAGCATGATACCCTTTCTTCACGATCACTCCATCTTTGAGATGCATGTGGAGGAATCCTTTGATCTTCTTCCCCTTTTATCCTACCTCTTATTTATCGATATTTCCATATCTTTTATTATATTATTTTATCTAACTAAAACTCATAATTGGATTCTACTTTTTGATAGATTTCCAATGGGTGTAACCATACTTAAATCTGAGTTCCAGATCAAAATTTATGGTCTCCCAAAGTTTCCTAAGACAAATCCCTCCATTTCCACCTCACTACCATGTGGTCTCATGTCATTGGTTCCATATGATGTGGCACTAACATGGATGCTAACATGGCACCTTCCACCTGGCCCATCGGGCTGACATTCCATCTTGGATCCCTCTTCGTCGTCAGAATTCATCCATACCAAAATGATATAAATATTCTGATCATATCTTCCGATGACGACCAATTTTACCGATCGGATCCTCCAACCCGACCTCCCGACTGGATCCTCCAACCCGACTTCCTGATTGAATCATCCAACCCGACCTCCCGACCAGATCCTTCGACCTGATATCCCAACACCAACTGTTTTTGTAGACCTGATCCTAAGACCCGACCTCCCAACCCGATCCTTCGACCCAATCTGCCGTCGCTGACCAATTTTCCTGACCTGATCTCCCGACCCAACAAATTTTACCGACTCGACCAACTCTCTCGAAATACCATGCAGACAACATTTTTAAAATGACCATATCTTGGGCTACAAGTGTCAAAATTGATCCCATGATACCGCGTTGGAAAGGTACCGAGTATAGGAATGCAATGATAGAGGTATTATGGTGATTAAAGTGACATAAAGTTTCATAATTTGCAGAGAACATCAAGCCACAAATTTTTGGGAAAAATGGATTGTGCATACTTCAAACAAACATATATGGAGCTATGAATAACGAAATCAAGCTAGAAATAGCTTGATGGAAAGATATAGGAGAGGAGAATAGGATAGGATGGAGAGTAATGGAATACTGAGAGAAAAAAGGGATTGAAAATGAATAACACACGAGGAACCTGGATTCATATGAATAACTGGATATGAAAACTTCAAACAATCATATCTTGAGTTACGGGCAATGAAATCAGACCAGCAAGGGATCAATATAAACATGAGAATAAGAGAATAATCTAGAATGATTTCATTCAGCATAAAAAATATAGAAATGACCAGAAACGTTTGAGGAAATGAAGATAACGCCAATGAACAGAGTCAATGATAATTTTTAACGAATATCATTTATAAATTGCCATAGGGAGAATGTAACCACCCAAAAGTCTCTTCATATTCCATTTGTAACTCCCACATCCAGATTTTTGAAATGTGAAAAATAAATTAGGGGAAAACTGAAATGAACATCTAAGAGAAATGAAGAGTCTCTCTTGTCTTATAAAAAGAGAACTCATAGGATAATGAGTGACTTTTTCCCTTTGTAACAAAAAGATGGTACTATTACTTTCAAGGAATAAAGAGCAGGAGACATTTCAGAAATTTGTGGCTTTGATGGATGTAGTAGAGACTACTCTTGATGCATTTATCTTTTGCTTGAGTAGATAGGATTCAGTTGTGTGAATTGTTTTTTCACTCTGTGTTGTTTACTCTGGATGTCACATGTTTCTTCATGGGTGATCCGTATTTAGGAGCAGAACGAACTGATTAACAGACTGAATACAATAATCACAGAGATATGAAGAATAACACATATATTCAGTGAACAATATCTTATATTGAATAAATGAAATACGGTGAAACTGTAAAACTGCAAAACTGAAACACTTGCTTGAATGGTGCTAGATATCTCTGAGAAGAGATGTGGTTGCTACGTGCATCCATTTGAGAAGAATGATTAAAGTGAGTCTCCAGAGGCCTTTTTGATATTACTCAGTGATTCCAAAATCTAAGACATCCAAAAACCTAACTCTAGGAGATGAAAAGTCAAATGTTATGTGGGCCCCTATGGGTAAGTTGGTGCCTCAACATCTCGGGGTCATAAATTTTGCATACGACCTCCATTTTAGGCGCATGATAGCTCGTTGGAAAGGTACTTTTGAGAAATACACATTACACCATAAAATGTTGACTTAGTCTACAGTTTGACTGTGGTGAGCCAAAAACACATTGTTTAGGGCCCCAAAATAGCCCTGGAAGTACAACAATATGTGCTGACATGAAAACATACAAAATAATCTAGTTGTATTAGGTGGGAGGACACCAGTATCCACCTGGAATATGTGTAGGGATTCAGATATCCCCGAAAGTGTAGAACCCATAATTAAAAATAAGTACAGAAGAATGTGATTAACCAAAAAATATCAAGAGGAGTCAATTGTAATAGGTGGGTGGCCACCAATATCCACCTGGATCAGTGCTCCCCCTTTAGGAAGAAATGGTCTCCATTTTATTGAGTTCCCCCATCAGGTGAGGAAACTTCTACTGAATTTGGCCCCAGGTGAGCCACTTTCCTTGGTGTAGGAGATGCCCTGCCTTGACAACCTGATAAAATTGGATCCTTTGCTGGCGAGTGCCCTTGACCCATGTGTCCTCTATCTTATCAGTGGATTCTTGTTCCATGCAGTCAGGGTTGAGATCTATTGGTTTCAGTTATTCTATGATCTATGAGGTGTCCAATAATGGTGGAAAATATGACTAAAGGAGGTCCACATTGAACACTAGGTGCAAGCCAAGGAAGGGTGGAGTGTTGATATCAAAAGAATTGCTACCCACAACCTTGGTGATAGTGTAAGGACCATAATTAAGTGGGTGGAGCTTCCGATGGGGCCCTATAAGATGCTCCTTCTGCAAATCTAACCAAAATTTGTCTCCAACCTAAAACTGGTGTAGTGCCCTATGTTGATCATGGTGCTTCTTGTAATTAGCATTGGCTTTCTGCAAAATCCCATGGACCTGTTGGTGGATGTGTTGAATATGCTCAATGAATTAGTGGCTTTGTCGGTCTCGGACTGAACATGGGAAGAGTATGTCTATGTGGTAGCAAGAGGTAGTGTAGCATCAATGGGACCCAAGGGTTGGAATCCTAGCCCCACCTGAAATGGGCTATGGTCGATGGTGCTATGGAGATCCTTGTTGTAACTGTGTTGAACATATGGGAGAATCTCATCCCAAGTACGCAAATGATTAGAGTTGTACATGCACAGGATGTGCACAATTCTTTTGATTCACGACCTCTATTTGGTCGTCTATTTGGGGGTGGAAAGTAGTGGATTTAGTGATCTTGATGTCCAACAGTGACCAGAGACTCGACAAAAATGTGTTGAGGAACCTGTTGTCTCGATCGGAGATGATGGTCTGTGGTATCCAAAAATGGACCCACAATCATTCGAAGAAGAGCTTGGTAGTCTCTGCTACTGTGATATTTTTCTTCCAGGCTGTGAGGATGACCATCTTCGAAGCCTGATCAACGACCACAAATACATAATCATTGCCTTGCTTGGTGGATGGAAGGTCATACATGTAATCCATTGAAATGGATTCCCAAGGCTTCACGGGAGTAGGAAAAGCGGTGTATAAGCCTTGCCTCTTAATGGTTGGCTTGGAAATGGGACAGGAAGTGCAAAATCTAATATACTTGCTGACGTCTTGTCGAAGTTTTGGATAATATTTTTTCTTACATAGAACGTACACAGTTTTCTCCACGCCAAAATGTCATTCCATTTAACTGTAGTGGGATTCCCAAATAATTTTTTCATGCTCTCTTGCAGGAACATAGAGATGGCCCAGATGGTATAACAATCCATCCTAAATGTGAAAATCGGTGACAGTCACGCTTATACCCAAGAGCTGATAGGTGGTGGCAAAGTCTGGATCTTGCTAATAAAGTTGGGGCCACTCAGATGCCTTATGTCCACAGGAATGGAGCACAGTGGTGAGTGTAGCCACATGAGGTCGACTAAGGCAGTATTGGAGCTCCCTATCTTATATTTGATGTTGATATGGAGCTGATGTAGGTAGGTGGACCATTTTTGATGGAGGTCGTTTTGCAATTTCCCCTATATCTGTATGAACTACAAAGGCCTTTGATCAGTGTGGATGATCATCTCCTTTCCCATAATGTAATGTTTCCATTGACGACATGCTTTCACAATGGAATACGTTTCCTTGTCATAGGTGGGGTATTTCCGGACAGTATCTGAGAGTGTCTCACTATGGTATTCCACTGGATGACCATGTTGAGTGAGAATTGCACCTACAACATGTTACATAGTTAGATGCATCATTCTCAATCTCGAACGGTTTTTGCATATCAGGAAAGGAGAGTACTGGAGTTGAGAACAAGCGATTCTCCAGATCATCGAATGCTCATAGTTGTTCCTTCCCCCACACAAAATTTTCCCTACCACCGCCCTTGGTCACTTGGCTGAGGGCCCATGCAATATGGGAGAATACCAAAACGAATCGTCAATAGAAGTTGGCTAGTCGCAAGAAGCTCTAAATATTGGTTAGTGTGGTTGGGGCTGGCCAGTCATGGATGACTTGGATCTTAGTTGGATCAACATGTACCCCATTTGCATCAACAATGTAGCCCAAGTATTGGACCTTGTTCATGCCAAAGGATCATTTTTACAAGTTGGCATATAGCTTGTGCTACTGCAGAGTGATAAAAACCTATTGATATGCCACATGTGCTCCTCCCAAGTTCTATTGAATATGAGGATATCATCCAAAATATACCACCACAAAATATTTGGTGAAGGATCTCAATACATCATCCATCAACCTCATGAAAGTGGCTGGTGCATTTTTTAAGCCAAAGGGCATGACCAACCATTCGAAGATACTTTCTTTAGATTTGAAAGTTGTCTTCCATACATCAGTTGGTTCGATGGGAATCTGGTGGCAACCAAACTTTGGGTCAATCTTGCTGAAGAAATTTTCCACCTTGATTTGGTCAAGAAGGTCGTCAATCCTAGGAATTGGGTACCGGTTCCTGATGATGATTTTTTTAATGCTCTGTAATCAATGAAGAGTTTCCAGGTCCCATCCTTCTTCTGTACCAATACAATTGGGTTTCCACAAGGGGAGGATATGGGTCTGATGTGCCCCTTTTGAAGAATCTCTTGGATTTGACGCTTGATTTCGTTATTTTCCATCAACAAGCGATGATAGACTGGTCCATTGGGAATAGGTGCACCGAGGGTAAGATCAATTGGATGCTTGACTTGGTAGTGCGTAGGTACCCCGGTGGGTGAGGAGAAGATGTCTCTGTACTCTTCCACGATCCCATCCACTTGCTTCTGCTGCAAAGAGAGGCTCTATGTAGAGGCCACAGATGTGGCGGAGACCTTCTATTTACTGTCACTACTACATATGACCAAATTTTCCACAGTTTTTCGTTACTATTTCCACACATATCCGTTGCAATTTCCACGAAGGCAAAGAATATTTTTTGTGGAACTTTTTTCGTCGCTATATCCATGCACTAAGTATTCATGGAAACAATGATGAAATAAGGCCACCACATGTCATCATCCAAAATATTTTATGTTAATTTTTTTTGTTCACATCATCGTAATTATGAAAAACTATCGTTAGTAGACCAATGAACATACGTCGGAAAGATGGAATCCCAAAGAAAATATTTAACTTCTTTCCATGAACATTCATCACTATAAGGATGCAAGTTCGTGGCAAGAAGAAGAGATGTATACCTTCTTGTGACAAACATGCGTCGCTATATCAATGAAGGAGCATATAAATAGTGATGAAGGAGCGTGGCAGAGTAGAAAACCCACCAATGGCTTGCATCACGGATTCCATACTTGCGAAAAACTTACGTCTCTATTGCGACGACTTTTGTAGGTTTTTAAAAAACAAAATTGATAGTTTTCCCCTGCTTTCTAAGAAATCTCCTATCACATCCTTTTGTGTGGATAAGGAAACCTCAGTTATGATTTTGAAACATGTTCCTATCTGTGCCAAAAAGGGATAAGACTATAATCTAAAGCACTCACTAGTCTCTAGCCTTAATGGCTTATGTACATCACCGAACAATCTTCGTAAGTGGATATATACTTCTTGGGATTCTTTTTTGATGCCATTGATTAGGATCCATATATTCTAAAGGTTTTTTCTTCCTAGGATTTATCATTGAGTTGATTTTTTCAAATGTTATAGACGATGGCTCTGATTGGTTCATGTATAATGTAGGGATATCTATAAAGCTATGTTTTCTTGAATTCATCTTACATTTGGGGTAGTTTTCAGAGGTCGTAATTTGGGTAAGTTTTCTCAGTGTCATTCTAGAATACAAGGGAATTAAATCTGTTGTGACCATCAATACGACTTTGGGTACACTATCAAAAATTTGGGAGGGTGACATCCCCAACTTATGCCCAAATATACATTTACATAGAGTTGTGCAAAGGTCTTCATGGACAAATTGTATTGGAGTACAAGAATTTTAGTTGGACACATTGACTAGACTATGAACATATTCGTTTTTTTTGTAGAGTCTTTTTTTAGCATGTGCATGTAGAAAATTCCTCTCTGAAGGCAAAGGATTTTCAATCTAATAGGCAAAAGAATAACAAATCTTATTGCTAGAAATACTCGAAAAAAGGAAAACTCAAAGAATGTATTTTGGGTTCCATTAAAAAAAAAGATTCTAGAGGTACCCAAGCATGTGGTATTGTAAAGGACTTTGACCAATCCACATGGGATGGTGGTGTAGACATGGATACAATAACTCATGAATCAAACCCTTTGTTGATAGTCTCTTTACCCAATAGCTCCCTCAAGGGGATGAAGAGGAGGCATGCATTATATAATTCAAATGAGAAAAAAGAATCAATCCATTCAATATCACCAGATGATGCAAAGAAATTCACATTGTTAAACTCTCTATCAATGTCTAATTAGTGTGATGGTCAGATTGAAGTTCAAAGGGAAAATGAAGAAGGAAGTTGGTTACCCTCCATAATCAAAGGTTCTTAACACATTTTCGACATGCAAAATTAGTCTAAATGAATGTTAATATGATAGTGTATCCTTCTTTTATGATCCTCAACTAAATGAATTAGACTCTTCATTGTCTCTATGCTAATATTGTAAAATATTGACACTGAATAATTATTATTTAATGTCTTAGTTAATTCTCTTACATGTCATTGAAGAACAAAAAAAATGAATTTAAAACCATCCATAGATGCTTTGATATATACAGATAACCACATTGGTGCATGACTGTCGACAAGCGAAATTCATAGTTACTCTCTTAATCTCAAAGAATGAATATATTATTTGAATTACAAGGTTCAAAGTAGTTAGTATAGTGTTTCTACAATGTAGTGATGTGGCCTCTTCTTTATTTTTTATTATCAAGGAAAATTTGTGTGATGATGGGTTATCCCAAAGAGCCAACCATAAGGACTAGGTGTGTAACAAACACGTTTTTTTATATTTAGGGGAATCAATAACTAGTTGAGATTATATAGGCTAGACCCAGGTTCAAATATAACTAACTTCCACTATAAATCCCAATCTAGGTGCAACAACCCTCAAACTACACTTAACGAGAAACTTGGGCCTCAACCTAGAGTGAAGAAGACATCCCAAAATGGAGGTTCCTACCCTTTCATCCAACACAAAACAAGACATTATCTTATTAGGGAGGAAGGATCAACCTTCAACATAACCTATGAGTTTAATTTTGGATCCACTCAAGGGCACGAGGAGAGAGATCCACATAGGGAGAATATCACATTAGGGCACAAGGTCCCACGACCATATGGATTTGCACAAGGGGTAGAGAGCATGTAGGTAGAGTTGGGAGTCCTATGGTCATACAACCATATGGTCTTTCATGGGAATGGTTTCTTGGAAACTTTAATTCTTATAAGGGTGGATCATATTCTTTTGTACTTAGAGGGAGATCACTAGTTTGGGCCATTGAAGAAGAGGATCATGTGTACACAAGGAGGACCTGTTCTCCACTAGAGTATTTTCCTTTGAATTGTGGATATTTAATTGGATCTAGTTGGAAAGTTGTGTCCTAATTGATTGGAAAGTTTGAAGGGGTTGTAGACCCAAAAGTTAACTCACAAGAAGAATGGTCACCATTATCTTCAAGCAAATTGTTAGATTCACTTTTTCCCGAAATGATTTGGTTGTCAGTTTGTATGTGGATACCAAGACCCATATGGTTGAGATGAATTATGATGTGTAGTTTGAGGGAATTTCAAAGGAAATAGCAATAGTTTCAAAGGAAACGCTACCTGATGTAGAAAATGTTAGGGGGGGGGCAGGGTAAAATTGTAGAATTAAAATGGCTTCAAATAAAATGAGATGAAGAAAATAAAACTATTGTAATAACTTGCATGAAACTACTACATGAACTCTTAAACTACTATAGAAATGTGAATATCATAGAAAATAGGGTTCTTTTCATTCCCTTGAGTGGGACCTACTCAAGGTCTTGTTGACGGGCGTTTGTGACACACCGTCAACGAGAAGGGTAGATCTGGTCCGGGTTGTCTACTTAACCCAATTCGTTTGGTATAATCTACCCTGATGGGTTTTATGGCTCCGTTAGCCAACTAAGATCTTAAAAAAAATTAAAAGATGTGAACTAACTAAATATATTACTCTAACAATCCACACTTTAATTGCAAATGCTTAACTCACAATATTTATGTACAATGGTTATATACAGTTTACAAGGTTTGAGCAAAGCCTTGTGAAAATAATTGTTTTGAGATAATGGATCTAAACAAGAAAAAATAAACAAAATTATTCTAGTACTCTAATTACCAAACTAATAAACAATGAATGAACAAGATTGTAAATTATATAACGAAAATAGACAAAGCAAATTAATGTTTAAATGATGCAATCACTCTTCATTCATAAATCAACAAATTAAATAAATAATAAATTGACTAACCTGTTGTTGATCAACAATACTAAGCTAAATTCATCTCTCTGTATTTGTATGATCTCCTCTTAAGCTGTGTCAAGTGTAAACCTATGACAAAGGAAAGCATATTACTTCCTGAAGAAAATCACATAAGTCTTTTATATTCTAGAACGAGTTTATGATGACAAAAAGACAAACGATTATATATCATGTGACTTTTAGAATGCCCGAATAACTGAAATGAAAGAAATTCCAATCCCCAGTAAATGGTGTTACCAGCTATCTAGTATCATATGTAAACTCAAAATAATTGAATAGATGATTAGCCACAGATATTAAAGGAACCAAAAAATAATGAACCATATAAATGAAAATATAACATGAAAAGTTATATGCAGAACAATCTAAAGCTAGTTCAATACAAATAAAGTTTCATATTCGAAAATTATATGAGAAACAATATTAACATTGCACAATCTACAAAAGGACAAAATCCAAAGAGTAAATTGTATCCCATATAGCTTCAGTATAATAAGTTCATCATAAGGTCCAAAAGGAATTTTTGTGATAATAGACTCTTAAAGATTGAAAAAAATAATACATAAATGATAGCAATTAACCATGTATTGATAAAAAAGACTAAAACTAATTTAAATCAATGCATAATCAATTACTCAAAGAATATGAAGATATTATAATGAAAACAAAACCATTTTACTCACAGGACAAAATCCATTAAGCAACCTGGAATTCCATATTATTCTTTGAAAATATGTGTCCATTCTCCCAAAGATTCCAACCATTTGTTACTCCATTTGAAAAGAAAATAATATACAAAAGATATAATATACAAAAAATAAAGGATAAAAATCCTCCTCTCAATTTCCTGGATCCCACGTGTAAGCTAAATGGGTCCATTTTAGAGATGGGTTTTCAACCGTTCCTTCAGATTCCTTACAGTTTGGCTGAAACAAGTCCCGCAAAATCGTCTGTTTGTTCTTGAACGCATTTCCAAATCTTATTTGTTGTTGCTCATAAATTATTTTCAGCAATCCAATATTATTTTTGGATCAATTGTATTGAATGTATTTATATAATAAAATCAATCCATGATCAGATCCGTACCAAATAACTCATAATAGAAACCCGTGAAACAAAAAGAAACCAAATTAAAAACCTAAAAATTGTGAATAAAACAAAATCTAGAATAATAAAATAAAAAATGAATTTAAACTAACTATAAGTTCTAAACAAATATTGTTTATATTTTTCTTTCAAATATGATATTAAAATTCTAGAAGCTTCAAGTTGATGGAGAGGAGAAAAATATTAATTTTGGGTTTTCACAAAATCAAACAAATGATAGATAATTCTTTTTTTATTTTTTATTTTTATTTTGAAATGAGATGCAAATTGACAAAAGAATTTAATTAATTAAACCTACCAAATGATTTTGTGAAAATGATTGCTAATGAGCAAAAACCGAAAACATAAGCATAATTTAAATCAAAGTAAAGAGCTGATAAAAATCAATGTTTTAGTTTAAATCAAGGTTTCTATGTTCGTCTCTCCCTCATTCAAATTTGATAAAATGTGAACAAATGTCATAGAAAAGATGTGTCGCAATAAACTTTCTTCCTGTAAAATCATTTTATTAATCCATGTCTTCAACCAAGCCATTCTCATAGCATATAAATTCAATAAGGAAGAGGTAATAACAAACTCCCAAATTATGAAGCTTGTCCATCAACATCAAAACTCTGTAAAAAGAAAAAACGAAATGGCATTTGAATTTCATGAAATTCAAACCAAACGAAAGAAAAGAATATAAACTCAAACCAACCTTGAAACAAAGAAACCCAATAGCAATCCAATCAAGTCAAAGGGAAAAAAATGAAGAATCCAAGTAAAATTTCGAGGGACCCTAGATTTTGATAAAAGAAATAGAAGGGAGTTGTTGGGGCCCAACAGGTCTCTACAAGAACCCTTGGTGAAACCATAAGTTCTCAAAAATGTAGTCTAGTTATTAAGGAATTTAACTCATGACAACAATGTGTCCTCTACAATTTGAATTCACTATCATAATTATGAAAGTATTATTACAAAGACAAACTAGAATATACTTGAATTCATCCTATCTCCTAATTATAATAAAATATCACAACTAACCCTTCAATCAATCCTTGATTCAAGGGAACTTGTCTCTAGGATCCCTAGAATCAAGGATCCTTGTTTCAAGGGACAAATTTCCCTCCTTAATTCAAATTCCCTCAATCAACAAATAAAATGAGCATGTCTTATTGAGTGACTTGAGTTCTTTGAATGTTTGTGTCCCTTAGAGGTTAGAGAGAGGGAATAATCCCCCTCTTATCTCATGTGAAATTTGATGGAGACCACCCCTTTTACCTACTTGTACCAATCATTAGATCAAAACCTCAAGCATGCTTAAATTCATATAAAATAAAAATTAAGACAATGTATATCACATAAACTCATCAACTCAATTACTCATAAAATTCAATATGCATGGGGAGATAAATGGTCCTAGAAACATGCCGAAGTAGATTTGTAGGTGCAATATTTCAATGGTTGATAAAAATATGTTTATGTGTTTATATATTATTGCACATCGACTTATAAAATTACTTATATCTCAAAAATATACTGATAGGTCACAAACTAGCAAGACACCAAATTGATGTATGAGACCCGCTTGTTTGTGGGACAATGAATAAACCCTATATGCATCCCACAAACATACGGGTGTCATACTTTAATTTGATGCTAGTAATGTCCTAGAAAATATGAATATCTTAACAATAATCAAAATTGTGTTTTTACATTTCTATGTATCCATAAGTTCTACATTGAGTTCTATACTTTAAAAAACACGTAAAAACCCTTACCTTATCATTGTCCTTTCACCAGATCCATTAGCCCATACAACTTGATAAGATTTTTCCACAAGATTCATTTCCATCACCAAGACCTGCATGAATCATAAAATACAAATTCTTTATATGAGTAAATAATATATAATAAAATAAAAATGCATTTAGTTATGTAAAATACTCTAGAAAAAACTTAAGTGGTCACATACCTTAATGCGCTTCTCTTTGTTTAGAGAATAGGTTATTCTCTACTGAACAGG
>ML780881.1:523896-545763 GCA_009831015.1 Picea engelmannii | reverse complement strand
CCAACATCGCTCTCAATTCCCCATACCCAACAAATGATTTTGTTTATATAGAAAACATATAGACATTCATGCATAACTAGGCTAGTCATCAAAACATATGAACATATAAACATTGAAGCATAATGTGCTAATTCATATAAATAATGTTTCATACTAGCAACATCGATAAACATCCAAATACAAGTCATGAATTTATACATCTAGTTTTTCTTTGATTTATGTTTTTTTTTACATTCATAAAATTGACGAGTGGGATATCATAATCATATTTTGACATTGTATTTCAAGTGCCTTGTCCTTCTATTGTTTGTGTTTCCATGTGTTCATGTACCATACTTATGATATGTCGTTAAGAAGGGCGTGGAGGCAGTTGTGCAGGGGCGTGAACTGCAACAACAAAAATGATCATATCGATATGTTGAAATATAATTGAAATAACTATTTCATTATTTTGATTAACATTACAATATTTCTCTTTACCTGTCTATGTAGATGTGACAGTTGGTGCGTTAATTTCTTAACAAATTGGTTCCTCTCGCAGTTCACCCTCCTGAGCTACATTCTCTTCCATTTAAAGAAGATAATATATAAGTATAAGTTAGGAAATAAATATCTACAATCATAGTAAATATTTCTAATTATGAAGCATACATACCAGAATGGGTACTCTGCTCCCCACTATCATTGGAACATGTGCTCCCTAGTATGAAGTGGTGTATGTTGAATACTACTAGATTCACTATTGTGGTTGCATTGTTTCTTGAAAACAAACATAAATACATAATTAAGGGTGATATAATAAAATATGAATATAATTTACAAGCATGCTACTGTGGTTTCCTTATTCATTTTATTTGCCTACGTGGTTGGGGAGATTGGATTCTGCCCTAATCTTCTCCTATATTCAATCAAACTTTTAAAAATGTGCTTGTAACCAAGATTTAGGTCCTCCTCAGTGGTAGTAGTGTCGAACATATTTAACTGCAATGCATAACACCATTAAAATTACCAATAACAAAAACAAATATTTGTTCGCTATTGTTAAATAAATATTCACCACAGTTAATCATTTAATTATTATGATTTAGGATTTTAGTTTTCCATAGCCACCCTGACCTATTTTATGCTTCCCATGCTTTTCCATTCTATCCTTGGTTGCTTTGGAGGTGTCATGTAGCCTATATATGGATTTTTTGAAAAAAAATAGATATCGGAATTGTTACTTAAAACAAGAAAGAAAAACATAAATGAGCATATTTCACTAAGAAGATGACATGTGTTGTACCTTGCTTTACCAGGTTGTGGATGTCTTCCTTGTTTTTTAAACAAGTTCTCCTTTGCATCCTCTATTAGGGCCTTCTACTCTTTCTCCGAAACCATGGGAGGGCGCTCATGCTTGAGGTCTAATTGCAATTTCTCCTTATACTAGGCCCTGGTGTATTTTAAATTCTCGTCGGCTAACTTTGTAACCACTTTCTTTTTGAATGTATTTCCGAACAAGTTTACCATGTGGCCTATCAATTCATATTTTTTTTCTCTATCTTGGCCATTTTGCCGTGTGTGAATGGTGGGACAAACAACTCCAATGTTTTTTCATTCAATTTTCTATAGAAAACATAGTTTCCTACAGAAACGTGTTATCCATTAATTTATAATAATCTCAACAAATGTCCATTTCAATTCATGATAAAAATGAATCAATTAATTAACAAATACCTACAATCTTATGAATCTTGATCGAAACACATGCGTCATCTACCATAAAGGTGAGATCTAGTGATCTGGTGCTTTTAATTTGTGTTGTTCCATGAATAAATTCCTCTCCATCTACAATACATTCATCTCAGAAGTCATGTGGAGTCCCAGGCTCCGACTCATCATGCTCTGGCATGTCATGCTGGTCAACATCAGTGTGATCATCAATGGATTCGATAGGAACCTTAGGAGGGTAAAAAATCCTCACTTGTACTTTTCTATGTCGAATTTTTTGTTGCATTGGACCATTACTGCTACCTATAGTAGTTGTAGGCTTGACAGGTTCCCAGGGCATGGGGTTTAAAAACTCCTACAAACGGAAAACGTTACGTTATCAGATCATAGAGAAAATATAAAACAAAAATATATATATGAAATTGTCATAGCTGATAAAAATATGTGAAGATACCACTTACCCCAAAATTAATTATTAGATTTTGAAGCTCTGCAATTCTTTCCCTGTCCTCTGCTGTCAGGGGTCTTTTGTGAAACAAACCTAGATATTATACGTTTTCCTTCTTCGAGGCCTTTGCGATAGTTTCTATTGGGTCAGTGGAATAAAATATTTCGTCCTCAAGTTCCTCATCGTCCAAATTGACTGTACTGGACTAAAAACATCAAACAATAAATGAAATTAAAATAATCTTAACATCAAATTTTTTTAGATATTGTAATCAAATTTAGTTATTATTAAGCACTAACAGTTACCTGATGCTGTTGTGCGGTCGTTGACTTCCCACGGTCACCCTTCTTTTATCTACTACGAGTGGGTGCCTTCCCATGGTGACCATGCCACAATACATTAATGAATAAAATTAATGAGATGAACTTTAACATTTGAGAAATTTAGTTATTGTAGTCATAAGTTATTACTATATTTAACATTTACTTGCTGAGGCACAGTGGATGCCTTTCCACGGTCACCTTGGATAGATGTAGCGGGTGATTTTCCATGGTCACCCTAGATAGATGTTGACACAATAAATCAATAAAAAAAAGTTATGAAATTCACCTGTAACATTAAAAAAATGAAATATTACAGTAATATCAGAAAATAAATAATGAAATTTCAGAAATTTAGTTTTTGTAGTCATAAGTTGTTACTATATTTAACATTTACCTGCTGAGGCATAGTGGGTGCATTTCCATCGTCACCCTAGACAGATGTAGCATGTGATTTATCACGGTCACCCTGGACATATGTTGACACAATAAATTAATCAACAAGAGTTATGAAAGTAATTGTAACATTAAAAAAATGAAATATTGCAGTAATATCAGAAAATAAATAATGAAAAATGAAATATATGCAGTAAAAAATTGAAATATTGCAACGATAAATTATAACAATGATTGATAAAAGGTTGATTTGAATGGTATGTAATATATTTACCCCCATATCCACACCCCCTCCATCTATTCGATTTAAGTTGTAATCGATCAACAGCTCTTCACCTGGAACTATTGTTTTTGTTGCGCATACAAATATATGATTTCCTTCGCGTCCCTCAAATATGAAATTTGGTTGCTTAGTTGTTGCCACTGGTCATGTACTATTTATAAAGCATGCAATGTTTCCATAAGATTTTGGCCTTCCATCAATATACATAGTTTCCCCTTTATTTTGATTTTTATCTACTGGTTGTATATAATTTGCAGCAACTCCATATCTCTGCATACTTCGCGTATATTGGAGTCTGAACCAACATCAACCAATGATTGTATTTGTATAATGGTCTGACATACTCCATCAATTCATTTACAATGCCATAGCCGACCTTTATTCCATCCATGGAAAATAACCCCAATCCATGTAAGGATGAAGGAGCAATGCGATACATCCTCCCACTGATGAAGAAATATGTGTCCACTTCAAGTAACTCCTTAGGTTCCCATCATTTCACTATATGTATATACCTCAAGGGAAACTCAGTGTCACCTATTCTCTCAGCATCATAATTACATGATCCTTCGTTGGCAATAAAAAATTGCATGCATATACAAAATCTTTTCCTTACCTTTTCAGATCTAGTTGATCTAGAACCGGTAGATCTAGTACAACACGTGTCACTTTCAACCTCTCTGAGTATATCTTTATCATCACTCGAGGAAGATAGATCCGAAAGATACCTATTTGGTGGTACCTACACTCGTTAAAACAAGAAGATAAGTTATCGTGCGAATATAAGTCTGTGGTACCAACACTCGAAAAATGAGAAGATAAGTTAGCGAGCAAATATTTAGGGAACCCATGTTTTTCTTGGAGAATATACTTGATTCTATTGTATGTAAGAAACTTATTGGGGTGCTTGTTTAATTGATTCATATCTTACTTGGCATCCCATTATTGTTATCTTGGTATGATTTGGGGTGTGAGTCTTCTCTTTTATAGAATGGCATTAAAGTCCTAACATTAGAGGTGTATGAAATTCGTTAGGATAGGAAGAGGTAGTAAATTCCCAACATTAGGCTTGGGAATTGATGTAGATAGGGTGATGAAGGAAATGCAGCCTTAGCGAGAATATTTAGGTTCTATGATACTAAAAAGGCTTAGTGGATGACACTTTTCTTGATGATACTAAAAAGGCTTAGTGGATACTCAACAAGATAGATGCTTTAGAATTAATGAATGGTTGGAGGATACTCAACAAGATATATGCTTTAGAATTAATGAATGGTTGGAGGATACTCAACAAGATAGATGCTTTAGAATTAATGAATGGTATCCACAAGGGTGCTAAGGCCTCATCTAAATATGGGTCAATTGACAGGGTTCAATGAAAAGGCAAGATATAAGTTATATGACAATGTAAAAGTGTTCTTGCAACAAGTATAAGTGCCAATACAAGTTGAAATAAAGGACAAACTCTTATATGAAACAATAGATGCTTGCACTATTCAAGATAGGTACATTAACAATGGTGCATGAGAAACAAGCATATAACAACAAAGACAATGGTATCTTTCAAGTAACAATACTGTCAATATGTAAATGAATACAATTGGAGTAGTTGATGGATCTATGGGAATTGATGAACAAATCTGTTGTCCTTGACACCAAAATTATTTATTTGACCAACTCTTTGAATCAATGATTTACCAACTTCTCTAAAAATGAGATAAAATGATGGCTTAGTGATTTAGTTATTGAGAATTCTCAAATTGATTGAATGATTCAAGAGAAATGCATAAAATTAAGGAGAGAGAGAGTAAGGAGAGATACTCTTTTTCCTTCCCCCATTCCTTCCCCGAAAATTGAGAAGCAAGAGAATATCTATTAGGAATTTCTCCGAGATAGAATTTTCACAGTTACATCAAATTAGAAGCCATACGAAAGTCACCCCTTTCTCATGGAAATTTACCCATCACAGAGATTCACGGAGAGATAGAACGAGATTCACATATACCTTTTCCACTCAATCCAGAAACAAGATCAGACGCCATCCTGGTTTGTCTCCATTTCTGTGAAACTATTCCTCAAGCGAGGAAGTCGATAAGTCACTGAAAGATTTGTGTGAATAATGAAATGCATAACATAACTCGTTCTAAAGTGTCCGGCATGGCGGACCCAAAATATTATAAAAAGGGATTTTGGACTAGACTTCCATTGGGTATTTTGGAGAAGATATATAGTCTGACATCAAAGGGATCTTGATCTACCCAGTTGGGCAGACCCGATAATTCAGAAATGGGATTTAGAAATTGTGTTGGGCCGGGGGAAGGATTTATGTAAGCACCAAACATGAGGGACAATATGGCCTGGCTTGGTGGGCAGTTAGAATAGTATTGCTAGTACCTTTATATTCCTACTTTATGAAATTATGTTGGACAACTACGTTGATTGGATCATCAGAACTGCCTTCTTGAATTAAGGAATCCCAGTGGAGCGAAGATTGGAAAGGCTTGTGTGGGCACTTAGAAAATTAGTTAGTTGGGTGAGAGTTGATATAGATCTTTGAGGTATGTTGTAATGTGATGTATGATAATACAATGGAAGATATTTATACTTACTTCTATGTGCTTGTGATGTATATGGATGATGTGTTTATAACTATCTTTTATTTGTATGCATTTAGTTCTATTAATCTAGATGAATGTGATTAAAGGGCTCTTAATGGAAATGAACACCCCCACTACATTCTTAATGCTCTTCACATGAATTACACAAAAACTATAATACATTCCTTGAGTGACCATTTTAACCTAATCTAACTACGATAAAGGCTCTATCATTCTCCTTATTCCACAGATTGTGTCATAAAGCCCGAGCCTTTGGAACCTAGTAAATACTATGAATGTTATGGCACTCACTCATATCAGTATAAGTAAAGCTTATACTAATAAAACCCATTTCACTCAAAGTAAACTTATTACTAATAACACCTATCAGATTAAATGAGAGATATGTTATAATGATATGTATTCTACATAATATTTATCGTACCAATAATATGAGTACTCTTTCACACTTAGTGAAATCAATGACAAGAGATTACACATCAATCATTCTCCTTATTCAAGGACTTGTATAGGTTAGATTACTCCATAAGAGGAGATTATGTAAGTAATAATTATTACTGGTACTATGAAACCCATCTACTTATAGGATTCAAACCTATGATGTTTCTATAATTAATGTATAGTTGTAACACATACTCTGTATTAGATATGTGATTTCCATGAGTACGGGCTTTCAAACCATTACAAGGAGCTTAGTGTTAATGATTACACTAGTTAAGAATAAGGAGGCTTGTATTTTATACCATACTTATGGTGCCATATCACTCCAAGTATCATGAGCTTAGAGTTACGATGATTACAGTAATTCCACAATACGTGGTTTCATCTACTGAATTCACCCCATCAATGACCATATTGACATGGTTTTCACTCTTATTACGACCAAACATACAATTGTTATCAATATATAGGGTTTTATCAGTATTTTGTTCCATCTCATAATGCAACCCTAGGCTGCTAAATATATTTCCATGATTGTTTATAGCTTATGGTTTGACTTTCCATCGAGGGCATGGTCAAACGACTAAGGGAGAAAAAGAGAAAATGTAGTTGGTGACTCAACAACAGGGATAAAAACTTACCATTGAATCTGTAATGTTGCTTGATATAGGTTTGACTGTGGTCTCCTCTGTCTCCAATGTTGCTCAAGCTAGGGCTGAAACTCCCCTTTTTCCCTAGTATGTCACTCTAGTCAAGATATCTCTCCATGCGAAGAGTGTCGAGGGTACTCACTCCAGATTTGTCTCCACGTAGGAAGAATATCAAGGTGATAATGGAGGAGAAAGAGATGGGTAAGAATACCCAGAAAGAATCATCAAATGGATAGGTAGTCGGATGGAGTTCCCTACAAATAAGGATAGGAATTCTAGCCTAAGGGATCTTGGATGAAAAAGAGAAAGAAGGGGTAGATTCCATGGGTGAAGGAGGAATGATCTATTGTAAAGGAAGAGGTTCCAACATAGGAAAAATACAAGGAGGAATGTCACTTGGTCATTGAGGGATTGTGTGAGGATTTAACATTGCTAGAGATTTAGCACCCAAACCATCCCAAGAAGAGATAAGAAGGAGGATTTGAGAGAAGGATTGGGTCACATATCAATGAAGGGGTATCATTAATGTCCAAATGGGATATGAGATCCATGACTAGGTTATTTATGAACAAATAATTAGTATTAATGTCTAACCAATGTCAAGGAAAAGAAATAATGGCCTTATGTCCTAAATGAAGAGTGTTGAGTCAAGCACCGAAAAGAAAAACCATGAAGATTCTCAAGTTATGTCATTGAAATCATCCTTGAAACATGACACAGGACCTTCATAGGGTATCTTTGGCCTACTAGAGGGATATGGGTGCCATGATTAAACCACAACAAAGGCCCTAAAAAATAACATGTCTCAGTTCTACACATGGCATATTTATTGGGTACATCATGGTTAGGGTTTTGTAGCACTTGAGTGGGATATGCGGAAAACTTCATGAGCTCTCACTTCAATGTATTTGGCCTAAGATTTGGACATGAGTGCCATTTATATTTTTTTCATACTACATATGGGTCTCATGGCTAAGATGTAGTCATCATATGTAGAGACTAATATAAACAAAATGGAGGCTAATATGTTAACAAAACTTTCATTATATTTTTTACTCAAATTCCATGGCATTGAATTATTTTCTCTGTGAAGCCCTAACATACGTATCACATAGATTGAAGGATTCATTTACCAATTTTGGCAGAATGGCTCCTCTGTCGAGTTGGGGCACTCCTTTGTCTCCTCTGTCAAGCTAGGACACTATCCCTTCCATCTCCTATAATGTTGCGCTGGACCGCTAGTGTGTGGATATCCAATCATGAGTGATATTTTTCAAGAGGGGAGCTATGGAAGTCGGGATACTAGGGTGTCAATTTGGGCCACTATCTCCTTTGTCTCCTATATTGAGCCAGACCGCTAGTGTCTGGATATCTGATCACAAGTACTCTTTGTCGAGAGGGGAGCTATGGTAGTCGGGATAATAGGGTGCAGTTGTGAGGCATGAGCTAGGGTGCAATTGAGAGTTATGGAGCTAGGGAATTCAAGAGCTAGGGTGCATTCGAGAGACAAAATCTAGGGAATGTAGTCGAGATATACTCTCGAGCCTTCGAGATATCCTCTCGAGCAAGGGAAGTCAGGATATGGACTAGTCGATTAACTGTTACAATGGTCAAGGGAAGTCAAGATATGGATCCCGCGTGAACCTATTTTTTGGTTATATATTTTATATAATATATAAATTACAAATTTATATAATATATTATATATATTATATATATATATTATATGTTATATATAATATATATTTTATATATTTATAATTTATAATTTTGTTCATATAAATATGTCCCATATGAACCAAAAGGAATATTGTTAAAAGTCCCCCACATTGAAAAGGATGATTTCAATTATGCACTATTTGAGAGGCATGAGCCTACATATTAGGATTAGAACTTGCACTTATACCAACTAGGACTGGGAATATAACTTAGACTTAAACTTAGACTAGCCCCAAGTCCCCATAGCTGGGGTCCCCCTTTAATTTTATCTTTCATGGTCCATGCCTATGGCTTTATGGCATCACACATGCCCTATGTGATATAACAATGGTCATTTAAAATACATTTGTAACATCAAGAATGGTTCTCATGGTTGTCCATGGAATTATCTAGGGTCAAACGACAAGGTACAAGATCATATAAATTTCCTTAGGGACGCATGGGACATTCATCACAATGATATAGCCCCATTCATAGGTAAAAGCACATTGTATGTTGATATGCTATATCTACATGTTTTAAACCTAAAATAGTCAATAAGGGAGTAACATTAAATGGCATTGAAAGAACTTCAATACTACCTTATTTGAACAACCATGGATGAGTATAAAAAATCCCAGATATTCTCATAAGATTTTAGAGGGGGAAATTACATAGTTGTTACCACAAAAGGGAAAAAATTATCCAACTGTAAGAAATGGTTTAACATTGATCCATGCACGAAAGAGAGTGTGGTTAAATGATATGTTGTAAGAAAATTCTGAAGTTGGAGGTAAGGAAATATCTAAAAGGTCTCCCCTAACATCATATTGGGAAATATTTCATCGTGTATTTCTTTTTAGCAAACTCTTCACTATTGCATCCACCACCTTAGATAGCCTAGTTTTAATAATAGGTCCAACAATTGATTCTTGGGTATCTAAACACTTAGCACTTCATGATGGGATAGTAAGAAACATTCTTGGGTTGTCTATGATAGACACATTTGTTATCAGACTAATGGTTAAGTGTGGACACGAATCGATCCCCCTAGATCCACCTAGATCTAGAACAAAACACGATAGGACATGGCGCTTTCCCTAAGCTCTAATCATCGAATTTACTACCAAACAAAATATGAGAGACATACCTTTAAGTGTCACTTCCTTATGTCTTTGTTGTTCCTGTTTTTCTCTGGTGCTCTTGTGATACTGATCCTACAGTGAGACACAAACCAACCAAAGTGAAAGAAGTAGAAGTATATTCAATGACAACCTATGCATATGATCAAGGAATTATGAAATAAAATAAAGATAATTCTATGGGAAAGAATCATGCCATTGTATTATATTAAATAATAGGAAGAGAGATTACAACCGGATGCCTTGATGTCGTAAGGTTCCTTCCAACAATTCATTTCTTCCCACATACTTCTTGCTCCAAGGATTTTGAGACCATGGATATGATAGCTATTCACAATCTATCTTGAAAAACAAAATATCAAATCCAATCTAACCAAGCTAACAATCTCGAGCCAAATTTGTAATCTTAAAGACTCAAGAGATTTCCAACCCAATCAAGCTCAAGCTAACTTTTTCCATGAGAGCTCCTCTCCTTTTATAAGTTGAAGAGGATAAGGTGAGGAGGTTAGGGTGATCCCACTAAATCATGAAAGCGAGTAAGATCCAAACCATTTGGAGGCCACCTCACCATAGAAGCTTCTCCTTCTAGAAGCATAGAGAAGATGCTCGTTTTTCCCATGTACAGGAATTTCCACACCCTAGCTATAGTGCAACTTGTAGAAACTCCGCAACCTAGCTATAGTGTAGCCTGTGGAAATAAGGAATTTCCTCACCCTAGATATAGTGCAGCCTACAGAAACCAGGAATTTCCTCACCCTAGCTATAGTGAAGCCTGCGAAAACCAGGCATTTCCACACCTTGTGTATATAGAAGCCTGCGAAAATCCTCTTTAATAGGGTTTTTATAGAGGAAAACACAACTTCTTCTCTCAGGAAAAGTTCTTCTCCCTTCTTTCTTCAGGAATCTAGGCCATTGACCCCTCTGAAAGCAACAGATAGGTTTAAATCATTAACAATCATAGGGATGACAAAAATAATGTGTAACAGAGATCCCCCCCAAGTATGAAGTTAGAACAGAGTGATAGCTAAAATAATTTGTCGAGTGTGTGTAGGGAACAAGGAACAGTCAGTCGGAAACTTGCTAACAAACAAGGAAATACATTACAATAATATATCATCATTGAGGTAGGCATTCATTCTCAGAATACAAATGAATCAAAGCATAAATGTAGACATGTGAAGATCCATATCAAGTAATACAGCTCATGGCCACCAAACATACACTGTGGATCCATGCCATTATGACTCAAATATGAACATAGCCACCAAAAATACATTATGGATCTATGTGTTAAAGACTCAAATTTGAACATAGCCATGAGACATACAATGTGGATCTATGCAACAGTACAAACTGAATATACTCCAACACAAATTGAATCTGCGAGAAAAGATTCAGGGTCTTCATCTCAGCCACTCTATAATACGAATCTAACCATGTGAATACATGTGCTGAAGTCGAACATGGTGGAAACCACTTAACTACCGGTCATTAGTGAATATCGTTAACAAGTGCGAGGGAAATCACCATTAATGTCAATGACTTCCAAGGTACACTAGTATAATCCAACGAATGTGAATCAATGACCTGAGGTCGAACACTCAGCAAAATCTCTCGATCAAGGGGTCAATAATGAAAACCCACTGTCAAGAGTGATGAAACATGCCATTGAGTCATGTAAGTCCCAAGGTACCAATTAGTTTCTAAGTCTAATTCCTGGATAATGAGTTTAAGGCGACAGGAAAAGGCTCGTCACAGGAGGGCCTTAATGTATCCCCCATCAATGACACGAAACAAGAAACTAGATTTGATGTAGATCAGAGTAACAAGTGATTCAGCACTGACTCGGGGATGGCTGACTCAATAGAAGAATTAAGGACTACAGAAATGGCCGACGCAATAAAAGGATTTCCGGGTTGAACTTCCCTTTGAACATATTGACGACACAACAACTGTCTTGGAAACACTGACTTAACAACATGGATCACAGACCAATTTGTAATATTATAAAGGAGTATGATCAAGAGATAAGCGAATTTTCCAACCTAGACACAAAGAAAGTGAAAGAGTGTCATATTCAAAAGAGACTCTTCCATGGAATATAGGTTTAGACACATTTCTTTCCCAATTTTTCCCCCACCATTTCTGACGAGTACCTCTTTATTTTTACACAAGCTTGAGGAGGATAACATATGCTTGTAATGTAAGCTCATCCTTTGGATAAGTCCTTCGGAGTATATTTAACGAACCCTAAGAAGGAGTGGTTCGGTCCCATATGGTCCTTTCAATGTTTGTTTAATGAGTCCAAAGATAGAAAACTTGGTGGTTTTTCATGTTTATAGAGTCTTAAAAACACTTAAAGAGAACTCTCTCAGTTCCTTTTTCATAAAGTAGTCTGATGAGACCGAAAAAGAGATAAACTATTGCTCAACAGATGTTTTCTTCAAATACTTTAACGAGCATGAAAAGAACAAGGTCTCTCGACAATATTTTCATGTTTAGAGAGTCTAAAAAGAGCTTAAAGGGAACTCCAGTGGGTTCCTTTTTCATATAACCTTTATGAGTCCGAAAAAGTGATAAAATTATACTCGGTTGCATTCTCATTGATTTACAAGCATGAGAAAGAACAAAGACTAAGCTCGGTAACTTATTCTCATGTATTTACGAGCATGCGAAAGAACAAAGACTAAGCTCAGGATTTTTTTCATTTTTACGCAAGCTTTAAAACAAAAAAAAACTATGCTTGCGATAGGTTTTATTTTTACACAAGCTTAAAAACTAAACAAAACTATCCTTGGATCTAGTTTCATTTTTACACAAGCTTGAACCAGAGGAAACTATGCTTGAGGTAGGTGGTTTCATTTTTACACAAGCTTGAACCATAGAAAACTATGCTTGCGACTTCCCAACGCATGGTTGGTACTTGGCCCCCAGCTTAAGAAGCTAGTGGCTCAACTTCAGCATGAAGTCTAGAGGCTAGAATCATTGCCCCCCAAGCTTCATTTCATCCAACTGCAAAGATGAATGAAAGGAAGCTTCAAATACTAGACAAAGGACTTGACTCAAACAAAGAGGGGGAAGTTATTTCATTATTTAATGAGCTTGACACATGAGAAGAACTATGCTTGTAACCTATATTACATTTTTTAACGAGGTTTCCATAGAGATGCCAAAACTATCCTCGTAGCTGGCTTCATTTTTAACGACCTTGAAATCAGAAAACAATGCTCAAAACTGGTTTCATTTTTTAATGAGATTGAAATTAGAAAACCATGTTGAAAGCTGGTTTCATTTTTTAATGAGCTTGAAATAAAAAAAACATGCTCAAGACTCTCTTCTTGATCACGGTTTCCAAGAGGACAGTGCTCTGGAAGGACACCATGTCAAGGGACGAAACTCGATCTTGGCCTCTAAGATATCTTTACTCGATGGAATAAACACACTTTGGAAGGAACACATATCGAGGGACGCGATAGGGGTAAATAGATCAGGCTCTAAAATCCCAATCGAAGTGATCACCATGTCAACTACTGGATCCAAAATATCAGAAGCTGAAGTCATGGGAGACAACACCAAATAATTAACATGTGGCGGGGGCGATATCGTCTACATATAAGAACCATTTAGGGAGGTAATCCAGTCAGGACTGATGAATGAAATTTGTTTAATAGTCACAATTCTTCCATCGTGAGGGAAATATATCACATGAAAAAGAATGGACACAGTAGCTTTTATGGAATAGACATAATCCCGCCCAAGGATTAAAGCAAAATCCAAGGGATCTTGAACTACCATGACATTAATAAAGGCAATTTTCCCTCCCAAAGTTATAGTAAACTGAGGAAGGGTCCCTAAAGTTTGAATGGTTCTTCTATTAAAAGATAACAGATTATGCATAACTGGTGCAATCTAAGGATAACCCAGAGCCTGCCAAGCAATAGAGGACAAAATACTAACAAACACACCTTCATCTATCAGCACTTGTGGAGTGTACCGACCACAAACCTGTACTGTAATCTAGAAAGGAATGTGAGAGGGAAGACGAGGTCCAATTATCACACCCCAATTAAAAAGGATGGCTTCGTTACTTGGAGGAGGTTCCACAGGAGAAGGAGGAATGCCCCCCGACACGGTAGATTTTGTATCAACAAGAAAAACGTGAGTAGTATCGGGTTTACTTTCTAGCGAGAGAGTAGGATCAAGTGCTAATGACATCAAATCAACCACTTGGGTTTCATTCTCCAAGGGGAGAATGGGTTCGACAGGTGGAGACAAATCAACTGCTTTGGTTTCTCTGTCTAACAGGAGAGTGGGATCGACCGAGGAGGAAATCAGATCGACCACTTGGTTTGCACTCTCTAGTGGGAGATTGGGATTCATTGAGGATGGGATCGAATCAACCACTTGGTCAACTGGTTCAACTAAGGACATGAACAAATTGACTACTTGATCAGGCTAACCGACGAGGGAACTAGATTGATCATTCGATCAACTACAGGTGGGTTGAGAGAAAGCTTGCAATAAGAAGCTGGAAGTTGAGGCGGTGAAACAGTCATGTCTTCCATTAATTTCGAGGCTTCTTCCATACGAGGGAAAATGTGACTTTGATGACTCCCTCCTCATAACCTACAAGGAAACTTGACTCTACTTTTCTTCTTCCCAAGGGTATTTTGACTAGTTGACGGGAGGTCATCCACATGTTGTTCAAAGGTCGACGACATGGGTTGGCGAGGGTGTATAGACCATACTTCAATAACCTTGGATAGACCAGGGAAATCCTTAAGAAGATGGATACCCTTACAAGCCTGCAAGGGTACCTGGGTTTACGGGTTGTTTGGGTGATCTTAACATCATCAACACTCCCAGCACAATCAATAGTAACTGGTTTCTTTCCAACATGTCCGACAGTGGTTGGAATTTTGGACCCTTGTTTATTTTTCTTCTTTTTATTCTTCCTTGTATTCTTTTTCTTATCCACCAAGTTACTAGTGTCAGCGCTTTCATTCAACGAAGAAGATGAAATGGAAGAAGACCTTGCAAGTGGAGAAGGTGAAGAAGATCTTATTGGTGAAGAAGGTGAAGGATTAAAATGAGGTTGATGTTCTTGGGGGGAAGTGCTTACAATAGAAGTACTAGCCGCATTCGGGATTACCGGAGTGGAAAAAAACCATACCAGTAATCCAATTGTGAGACTTGTAAGGCTCAAAGTAGTGATGTGAGGAGGACCAATGTTCCCATAAGAAGGAAAAACAAAAGGTTCCCCTAGAACATGGGTTCCTTCATTGGTCATTCCGGGAATGGACACCATTAAATAAAGATCCAACCTAGATTATGCTAGGGAGAAAAAACAACACACGCTAAAAATCTAGTAAGAAAGAAAGCAAGAAAAACCTTCTCACAATGAGCACATTAGTTGATGATGAAATCCAATGTCGCAGGAACAAAGTAAGAAGAGGATGAGATAGAGAGGGTGGAAAAGTTACATTGACAACCTTCTTAATGGATTTACACCCTGGTGCAAGCTCCCACACATAATCATGGGTATACCCTCCAAGGAGCTCGAGTGAGTTTGGCCAATGTCGATTCCAGGTACCGTGAAGACTTTCTCCTCCATAGTCAGCTTGTGTAAAGAACCTAATAAGATAGGCCACTAAGGTAACCAATTATTATAGTGATGCCCGGGGAAATAGTCGACAGTCCGATCCACACGCAAAGGCAGGGTATCTAGCCCAAAATCAACTTGAAAGGATTCCACTCATCATTGTGGGTATACCTTCAAGCAACTCCCATAATACGCACAATCTCTACACCAAGACCAACAAAGTAGGGTGAGTAACTCTGTCAATATCAATGCGACCTCGTGATTGACCCTTGTGTTAGAAGGGATTCCTAGGACAAAATGTAATAAGTGGATTTATATCTCCCTAACTTAAGATTCTATGTTTGTTTGTAGCTTTGGAAAGTTATCTTTCACACCTATTCCAAATCCCTACAACTAATCTAATGTAGGTTTGCTACCAGAAAATATAAAAATGCCTAATCAATTTTAATAAGCGCTTTATTTTATGGTTGTTATTACTCAAAAGGAAGATGTCATGAAAAATATGGTGTTTTGACCGACTCGAAAGTAATGCAAAGAGATGAAGATAAAATATTTTCATTTCGATGAAAGCTATGCTACAAGAAGGAGAAAACATTTATCATTCCCATATGCACAATGTCCCAAAATTTTAAAACTCATCAATATTAATATTTTCAAGAAATGAGACAAAGAGACTATACACCAATACACGATTCATGCCCCCCCCCCACCCCCAGCCATGAGGGGGAATTTTTTTAGAATTTAAGACCAAAAAATGCCAAGAATCATGCAATTTCACTACTTCAAATGCAAGGATGTCCCCAATCTAATATAAAGCTAGAAATTAAAACTTTTTGTTTCAAATATAGATAAAAACAATAGCAAATAGACATGAAACAAAGCAACCCAAATTTTTTTCTCTTTTAACATGAGCTATTCAATAAAAGAAAAATAATTTCTTTCACCAAAAAATTCTAAAGAAAAAACAATGCTTTGTAGTAGAAAGACACTCAAATCAAGAGACCAAATATTTCAAAATCCAACAAAGAAAAAATAAGGCAAAGATGGCTAAAAGAAGATTCAAATTTTTCAAGCAGACTGTAAACAGATCATAATCAAACCCAAAAATTCACCCCAAAACCAAATCCAAGATCTAGGTAAGGAAAAGCCATAAAAAATCAAACTTTTCACAATTTCCGCATGCTATAGATTAACACAGCGTAGAAATCCCTGATTTTTGCAGGCCAGAAGACTAATACAATGCGGAAATCCTTGATTTCCACAGGCCAGAAGACCAATACAGTGTGGAAACGTCGCACTGTCCCTCAAAGTAGGGTGCAGAATCACACAAAAAATGGAAAAAGTAAAAAGTGTGAAGGTTTTCCAATGAATTTTAACAGTCAGAGAGTCAAGATGGATCTCCCAGTGACTCAGAAAACAAAACCCAAGAAATCAAAGCAATAAAGCAAGGAAAACTAGGAAAAAAATATGTTCCCCAGTGGAGTCACCAATTTTGTTATCAGGCTAATCGTTAAGTACAGACACGAATCGATCCCCCTAGATCCACCTAGATCTAGAAAAGAACATGATAGGACATGGCGCTTTCCCTAATCTCTAATCATCGAATTTACTACCAAACAAAAGATGAGAGAGATACCTTTAAGTGTCACTTCCTTATGTCTTTGTTGTTCCTGTTTTGCTCTGGTGCTCTTGTGATATTGATCCTACAGTGAGACACAAACCAACCAAAGTGAAAGTAGTAGAAGTATATTCAATGACAACCTATGCATATGATCAAGGAATTATGCAATAAAATAAAGATAATTTTATGGGAAAGAAGCATGCCACTGTATTATATTAAATAATAGGAAGAGAGATTACAACCAGATGCCTTGATGTCGTAAGGTTCCTTCCAACAATTCCTTGCTTCCCACACACTTCTTGCTCCAAGGATTCTGAGACCATGGATATGATAGATATTCACAATCTATCTTGACAAAGCAAAGCTCAAAGACAATCTAACCAAGATAACAATCTCAAGCCAAATTTGTAATCTTAAAGACTCAAGAACTTTCCAACCCAATCAAGCTCAAGCTAACTTTATCCATGAGAGCTCCTCTCCTTTTATAAGTTGAAGAGGATAAGGTGAGGAGGTTAGGATGATCCCACTAAATCATGAAAGTGAGGAAGATCCAAACTGTTTGGAGGCCAACTCACCATAGAATATTCTCCTTCTAGAAGCATCTAGAAGATGCTCGTTTTTCCCACGTACAGGAATTTTCGCACCCTAGCTATAGTGCAACCTACAGAAACTCCGCAGCCTAGCTATAGAGCAGCCTGCGGAAAACAGGAATTTCCTCACCCTAGATATAGTGAAGCTTGTGGAAACTAAGCATTTCCTCACCCTAGCTATAGTTCAGGTTGTGGAAACCAAGCATTTCCTTACCCTATGTATATAGCAGCCTGCATAAATCCTCTTTAATAGGGTTTTTATAGAGGAAAACACAACTTCTTCTCTCAGGAAAAGTTATTCTCCCTTCTTTCTTCAGGAATCTAGGACACTAACCCCTCTGAAGGAAACATATAGGTTTTTATCATTAATGATCATAGGGATGATGAAAATAATGTGTAACAATGGATGAGTGTAAAAAATCCTAGATGTTGTCATAAGATTTTAGAGGGGGAAATTACATAGTTGTTACCACAAAAGGGGAAAATTTATCCAATTGTAAGAAATGGTTTAACATTGATCCATGCATGAAAGAGAGTGTGGTTAAATGATGTGTTGCAAGAAAATTCTGAATTTGTAGGTAAGGAAATATCTAAAATGTCTTCCCTAACATCATATTGGGAAATATTTTATCGTGTATTTCTCTTTAGCAAACTCTTTACTATTGCACCCACCACCTTAGATCGCCTAGTTTTAATAATAGGTCCAATAATTTATTCTTGGGTATCTAAACACTTAGCACTTCATGATGGGATAGTAGGAAACATGCTTGGGTTTTCTATGATAGACACATTTCTCATAGGCTCAAAAAAAATCTTAAATTTAGTTTTTTCCCTTGTATGCCCAACTTCACTTATTGGGTTAGGAATAACTATAGGAGATATACTTCCATCAACATCTAGAAGTTTATCTCGAAAATAATTCTTTATCACTTAACAAGATGTTTTTCTTATTCCTTTGCATTTTGAACAACCACATGCAACCCTTATTTCAAAAAAATCACCCCAATCATTTGTAAGGCATCCCGCCTCCTGCGACACCCTAAATGTGGATTGTTCTAGGAAATTTTGTTCATATAAATATATCCCATATGAAACACATGAAATATTGTTAAAACATGTCCCACATTAAAAATGATTATTTCAATTATGCACTATTTGAGAGGCATGATCCTACATATTAGGATTAGGACTTGCACTTAGACCAACTAGGTTTGGGAATAGAACTTAGACTTAAAATTAGACTATCCCCAAGCCCCCATAGTTGGGGAGCCAATTTCATTTTATCTTTCATGGTCCATTCCTAGGGATTTATGGCATCACACATTCCCTATTTTATATAACAATGGTCATTTCAAATGCATGTGTAACATGAAGTATGGTTCTCATGGTTGTCCAAGGAATGCTCTTGGGTCAAACGACAAGGTACAAGTTCATGTAAATTTACTTAGGGGTGCATGGGCCATTCATCACAGTGATCTAGCCCCATTCACAGGTAAAAGAACATTGTATGTTGATATGTTATATCTACATGTTGCAACCCTCAAATATTCAATAAGGGAGTAACGTTATATGGCATTGAAAGAACTTCAAGACTACCTTATTTGAACAACCATGGATGAGTATAAAAAATCCTAGATATTCTCATAATATTTTAGAGGGGGAAATTATATAGTTGTTACCACAAAAGGGGAAAAGTTATCCAATTGTAAGAAATGGTTTAACAATGATCCATGCATGAAAGAGAGTGTGATTAAATGATCTGTTTTAAGCAAATTATAAAGTTGGAGGTAAGGAAATATCTAAAAGGTCTTCCCTAACATCATATTGTGAAATATTTTATTGTGTATTTATCTTTATTAAACTCTTCACTATTTCACCCACCACCTTAGATCGCCTAGTTTTAATAATAGGTCCAACAATTGATTCTTGGGTATATAAACAATTAGAACTTCATGATGGGATAGTAGGGAACATGCTCGGGTTGGTTATGCTAGACACATTTCTCATAGGCTCAAGAAAATTCCTAAATTTAGTTTTTTCACTTGTATGCCCAACTTCACTTATGGGGTTAGGAATAACTATAGGAGATATACTTCCATCAACATCTAGAATTTTATCTTGAAAACAATTCTTTATCACTTACTCAACAAGAGATGTTTCTTATTTCTTTGCATTTTGAATAACCACATATAACCCTTATTTGAAAAAAATCACCCAAATCATTTGTAGGGAATCCCACCTCCTGTGACACCATAGATGTGGATTGTTCTAAGAAAATTTGTTCATATAAATATCTCCCATATGCACCACATGGAATATTGTTAAAAGGTGGCCCACATTGAAAAGGATGATTTCAATTATGTACTATTTGATAGGAATGAGCCTACATATTAGGATTAGGACTTTCACTTAGACCAACTATGACTAGGAATACAACTTAGACTTAAACTTAGACTAGCCCCAAGTCCCCATAGTTGGGGACCCCATTTCATTTTATCTTTCATGGTCCATGCCTAGGGATTTATGGAATCACACATGCAATATGTGATATAACAATGGTCATTTCAAATGCATTTGTAACATGAAGTATGGTTCTCATGGTTGTCCAAGGAATTCTTTAGGGTTAAATGACAAGGTACAAGATCATAGAAATTTCCTTAGGGACGCATGGGACATTCATCACAGTCATTTTTATAGTGTTGATTAAACAATGAACGGAAAGATTTATTTTTCATCATAACTATGACACACATACATTGTATATACAATGTAGAACCTGAAATAAAAATGAAGAAAGGTTGATGCAAACTTATAACTTGTGTCAAGTTATTTGTGTACTTTGAAAGAAAAATAGGGTTTATGGTTTACATGATAAATTGATGATGGAAACAAGTGGGTCTGTGAGTCAAATTTTAGTTCAGAAACCCTCCCATATCATTAAGGCATGCAAATAATATATCCATGTAAAATTTTAGTGCATATAGAAACAATTTGAAAAAAATTCAACGTTGGCCCCATTCATAGGTCACCATTGCCCATGTATAGACCTAGTATAATGTGTGTTCATTGTTCCTTTTAAAATTCTTTGACAATACACATGTTACTGCATCTAGTACTGCATATTTGAGTCTAGAAACCCTTCCATATCATTATGGCATGTGAACAATCTATCCATGTCAAATTTCAGTGCATATAGAAACATTTTGAAAGAATTTCAACATTGGCCCCATTCACAGGTTATTGTTGCCCATCAGGTTATTGTTGAATTAGAGTACATATGAGAATGAAGATCCATATGAAATTAGAGTCATGTTGGGGAATATGTTTCATGAAGTGATACTTGAACTCATTGTCACCTAAAATCCCTTCCTGCTAAACTCACTTTCAACCTAGATAACTCTTTGTAGGCCTCTGAAACTTACCCCAGACATATTAAGGCCTCCGATGAAATCTTTTCCTCTTCTTCTTGTGGTTTCTTTTGTTGGCAGATAGGATATAAATAGAGTGGAGACATAAAAGTCTACGAGGCCCTATAGGAGAATCTACATAGAGCAGTAGGGGTGACAAGGTGCATACATTGTTATATTAAACTTCTTTGATTTCTCCTTCTTTGAAGCCATACTTCATTGTCCAATTATTAAGTAGGCCTCAAGTTTTTTAACTCTAATCCTAAGCCACTTACTATAACGCCTTAATGGGGTAAATTAGTACATAATTAGGTGCAGTTGCGTAGAGATCCTCTTGGTTTTGAGAATAGTTCATTATCTATTAAACAGGGGAAACCACGTGAAGTTGGAAGCTCTAATTATCCCNCCCATACCTAATTTGAAATTATAAAGAACATGTATACTCTATTATACAAAATAAAAATGTATAAAGATCATATAAAAGATATAAACACATACCTCTTCTTTTGAACAATTAAATATCACTCATATTCTTCTTCATCCAGCTCAACATCTGTATCAAGATCTGGTTCAGAATCGATATTGGTGAAAGTCTCATTCATATCAACATCATCATCAATGTCATTCTCTCTAATATAATAATTGATATCGCCAATGAGATCGTCATCTTCTACATTTGGATGATCAACTTCTTCATCTTCTTCATCTGACACGTCGACTACAACCACCTGCTCATGATCTGCATAATCATGATCTTCTTCCTCATTATTATCTTCATCCTCGGCTACATGATTATAATTTACTGGTCTTCCTCTTGGATCATATCTAACAACGTATGACCAACCTGCTTTACCAGGTACCTCTGAGTAAAATACTTGCTCACATTGACTTGGAAGAACATAAGGCTTTGTACCTGGTTCAAATTCCCTTGTATTAACCAT
>ML780881.1:502626-523846 GCA_009831015.1 Picea engelmannii | reverse complement strand
GTCTTCCTCTTGGATCATATCTAACAACGTATGACCAACCTGCTTTACCAGGTACCTCTGAGTAAAATACTTGCTCACATTGACTTGGAAGAACATAAGGCTTTGTACCTGGTTCAAATTCCCTTGTATTAACCATGGTAAATTCATTATCATGCTCAATAAAAGTCCTTTTAGGATCACGTTCATGCATCCATAGCTTGTACCATTTCACCTCAAACAAAAATATTTTAAAGGAATTAAAATCACACTCAATTATATCGTCGAAATGCCCATAGTACCTATTCTCAATTTATTCCATATTTCTTTCACTTCTAGAGGAAACATTGGTGACCTTAAACACTGCAGTTATCCCACAATCCGAGGTTTTCATCTTATCATCCAACATTTTGATACGAAATTTACGACCATTAACCACATAGCCTTGTGATGTTTCAACTGCAACATGGAAAACAAGTAAAAAATACATTGCCAATTAATAAACCTCATATAGGACTTAGTAAATATATATTTAAAAAATTAAACAAACCAAATACATTGAAAAATTGGGAAATAACTAGGAAAATGTGGGTAAACAATTTACTTGTCTGTTTATCTTTTAAACCAAAGGCTAAATCAACTTCCTTTGACGTAATATCAGGAAATTGATCTCGATGGTGATGCACTGTTTTAATCATCTTACTCACCCCTTCCCATGATAGCCTACTGAAGTATTCTTCAGTATATTCTATCCAATGCTCCATCCAATCAAGGTTGTTTGCAATGTATAAATGTAAAGAATCCCACTCTCGAGCAACTATATGATAAAATAACAATTTAATATCATTAATTAGCTATTGTTAATAAAGGAATAGTTTAATATAGTTCAATATGCAGGAATAACAAATATAAAAAATCAGTATGATAAAACAAAATTGGAAAAATAAATGTATAATATATTAAATCTACGTCAACATCTAACAATTACCTTTCACAATCCTCATTTTACCTTTCCCCAATAGGACCTCCCCTTCAAATTTTTTGATGGAGTCGAGAGGTCAAATGCGAGGCACATTCATATTTTCTGCTAATTTAGGCATATATTGACTAATATACACGATGCATTGATATGCAATATATCCCTCAAACATAGAACCCTCAAGACGTTCTCTTTGTCTAACAAAATCCTTTAATGACTTCAACTGCCTCTCCACCCTCCACATCGCCCTTGTGTGTATTGGTCCACATAATTCAATCTCTTCAACTTGGTGTATGAGGTAGTGTTCTTGTGCATTGATAAATGTTGGAGGTAGATACTACTACATTTGACACATTAGTCAGGGAATTTCTCTCTTCCAATACCTTATATCTTCTTTATGGATTTCTTTTGATGAAAGCCACCTACAAATGATGCAATAAAATAATATCAAGGCATACATAAATTTGCATATAAAACATAATATGTCAATAAGTTCCACTACAAATCACATAAGAAGTACATTTTCCATATAAAACATTACTTACCTCGTGTATTTGCCATGTACATAAATAATTTATTTTATGTTGTTGTCAAAGTCATCTAGGAGAGATAAAGGTAGAACATACTATAACAAAAAACAAATAATTATTATTTGTTTCCAAAAAATGCGTACCAATAAGGAAATATATTATAACATACTAATTACTGTTGAAGGAAAATCTCCCTGCGGATAGGTAGATCTCCTCAAAGAGCTAGACTCTTAACTCTAAGACATAAAGTGTTTATCATGGTCACTGACTTCCTTTTAGGTCTACACAAACTAATGCATGAAGAGGAAGGAGGAAAGATGTACCTTTTACCGGTGTTTGTCCCTGCATGCTCCGAGTTGAACTCCAATCTTGAGCTCCTCGATAAGACCTGTAGACAAACAAAGTACAACCACTTCCTATTCTATCGAGGTTAGTTCGAAGAAGACCTATCTACTTAGAGACAAATTCATGTAATGTCAAACACAAATTAGAAAGAAACAAGCCAAGCATATTACATTAATGAGGACAAAACGTTACTTACAGCCATAAATGGAATGTAGCAGTTTCGTCAAGTTCTCCTTGCCTAACCCTTGCTCAAAAGCTCCACGATCGGAATGACGTTAGCTTCGCTGATTAGCCTCCAATTCACTGTGTGTTTCCTATGATATAATAGGTTTCATGCTTCTCATCCCTTCTCCAAATATCACTTATGAGATCATAAGTTTGGTATGATTCTCCATCCAGCTCCCCTTTCACCATGAGAAAGCCTTCTTATATAGCCTTGGAGAGGCTCAATAACTTGAGATATCTTTGGGGTGAGTTGAGGATTTTCCTCCTTGAGTTAGGGATCTTCCCTAAGATCATGGCTGGACTAGGGATTCGAATCCAACTACCTTCTAAGATTGAAAAGATCTTCCCCCCATTCATCTCAACAAACCAACTGCTGCCCAGAATAGGCATCGCTCCCTCAAAAGGGCCATCAGAGCATTATAGCGCTCCCCAGTAGGCTTTAGGGGGGTGCCAACACTCCCTAAACCCATCAACGCTCCCCCAAAAGGGCTATCAGAGCGTTATAACGCTCCCAAATAGTGTAAGGGGGGGTGCCAACACTCCTAAGAGAGGTATAGGGGAGCGCTCTCCTCCAAAAACTCAGTTTTTGTGGTTCTTTCAGATGGCAAGAGGTTCATAAGCCTAGTTAATCATTCCTCCTCTTCCAAATCAAGTGTTTGATGTGTGTCAAGTGTCCTTCTCATGTCGTTATAGGCACGACATAGGCATCATGACAGTATGCTTTCCTTAACACTTGTGACACTTGTGAGCAAAATGCGACACTTGTGATGACGACACTTGTGACACTATCGAAGTGTGTAACTTCGATGTGTAACAATTACCTTAATGAATGTATTCCCGTCATGTGTTTTAACCCCACCAAAATCACCTTTTTTCGTTAATATATTTTGCATGTTCGACGAAAACCCCATCAGAAACCTAATTTTTTGAATGACCTCTTTTACAATATTTATCTGTTTCTTCGTCAATAACCAAGGAAGACTAGTATTATGTTCATGACCATCACCATTAGAATTAATAATAACACTTTACAATGCATGATTAGCTTCTTGGATGTCACTAAAAATCTTTCCAATTCTCTCTTTGTCAGTCCTTCCATATAATATTCGTCATAACAATTTTGTTATGTTCTTCCCAATATGCATTGTATCAAATAGATGAACTATTTGTAGGTGCTCGTAGTATGGCAACCTACTGAATTTCATCGGGTAACTTTTCATTCCTCGTGGAACCTCATTCGTTCCTTAACGACATTCATGAAACATCAACAAAATGAAATTAACACTAATTAATCAAACAAAATGAAATTAATACTAATGAAATTAACCAAATATTTATATAATATATCATAAATAATAATTTTCATACCTTGATGATTTCTAATATATTCCAACTTCCATAGGTGAGGTGTCATTCTTCATGGTATTTTTTCCATTATCTTCTTTACCATTGAATTTTTCTTTGTTTGTAGTTCGATAACTATGGTTCTTAGGCAGAAAGTTACTATACTCATCAAACACTTCCTTTCCTAAACTCTTTGAATGATGAGATTTTATCCTGGGACCACAAACTAGGCATGCACATTTACCCTTTGTTTGAATACCTACAAGATATATGAATTAATGTAGTGAATTAGAGTTACAATTTAAAATAATGCATGATATTTTCAATGAATATATATAATATTAAATCACAAAAGAAAGTAACAATATACCACAAAAATGTGTTAACCTGGGAGCATCATGAATTGTCCATGATAGTATTCCATGGAATTGAAATCGATTTTTTCCTATTGGTCTAGAGATGTAATACATAGTGAAGCCATCCCATAACTTCAACAACTCATCGATAAGAGGCTCAATATATACGTTCATATCTTTAACCTGGTATTTACCTAATTGGTTCAACATACATGATTAATTATACTTATCTAGATGTTGTTATATATAAAATACATAATTACCATGCATGAAACAAAGAAATGAAATATTTTGTCATACTTTAAAGAAAATAAAAGGTAATTAAATACCTAGAACAATCATTGCCAACATTGTGTGCTCTCCCTTGATCGACATCCAAGGAGGAAGGTTATTGTTTATAACAAAAATAGGTCACACTGAGTACATAGAACGAAGCTCTCCAAATGGATTAACACCATCAACTGCCAATGAAATTCTAACATTACGAGGTTCTTCTTTAAAAAATGGCCACTTTTTTTCAATGTAGAACCATCTACAGGCATTCGAACAACATCATCTCGACTTCTTTTCTTTGCATGGAAATCCATAAACTGTGCTATACTTTGGCACCTGAACAACCGTTGGAAACATGGAATTATTGAAATATAACGAAGAACTTTGTGAGGCACCTTTTTTGACGCTTTATCGGTTCGATATCTACTTATTTGACATTGTGGGAATTCATTTTCTAATTCATATTGTCCATAGTATATGATATGATCATTAGGACATGCATCAATATCTTGATACTCCATTCCAATTTCTTTCATAATCACAGATATTTCTCGATATGTGCGTGGAAAAATATTTGACATCAGTAATAGAAATTCACCTAACAATCTACAAAATTCAAAAAAATAAGTCAATGTAAACAATATTATTCATCAATATCGCATCCATATTTTACAAATTAGAAAACAATAGCAATATAGGAAAAAAATGAACCTTTATGTATTTGTGAACATGCAGGCATAAATAATTAACAAATTAAATACCTTAGTATCTGTGTGAGGCATGTGTTTGACAAACCATTCAAAACCTTCAAGTTCACCAACAACAATATAGCAGATAGAAGATTTGGTGTTGAGCCTTCATAAAGAGGTTGACATGACTTCTCGAGTAGAGGATCAACATCATGACTATCATCCTGGTTGTTCTCATCCATTGGAGGAAATGTGTCTTGGATCAATCTATGTATCTCATCTTCCTGATTTGTATCACTAACGTTATCTCCATCCATATCATCATTAATAACTTGATCAACAACTTCAATAGTCTGATCTCAAAGTTCATCACCTTATAAAGGAGTATTTGTCCTAATACTTGGCAAATAACTCTCTGGAGGTCGACATTTTGGGGGCATCATCTATATATTTAAAAACAACGTAGTAACGTTAGTGTGTATAGAAAATATAAAAAAAAATGATAATAAATATTATTAAAATTCATGACATGATGATTATTACAGAGAATACATTAAATATTGAATCATCTTACCAAGGGATGATATTCATAACCCCCTTCAACGTGCCCCTTCTCCCTACAATGTATTTCAATTGTTGTTATTAAAAGTCTTCTTCTTTGAAAGCCACTGCAATCATATCAAGGGAAATAACATTTTCCATCGCCCCTCACCTCTAATGCCACTCTAAATTGAGAAAGCTTCCTTTCATTTTCATTCATACTGACAAATCCTTGTACTTACAAGTAATTGTCTTATATACACCATACCAAAAAGTAAGTTGTCAATTTTTTATATTTTAGCTACTCCTTCATGATTATTTAGCTACTCCTTTCAATTATCATATGTTTATTTACAGTGACCTACAATTCTCACAATTAGTTTTTCTAAGACATTTTGACATGCTTTATTTATTTATTATCGATTAATTATTAAGATCGATATGCTTCAATTTGTACTTTAGAGTAGTGTTTACTGAATCACCATGGAAAATAATTACACACCATTTAACGAAAGTGGTCAAAATTTCTCAAACTTGAATCACTCGACACCATACACTAGCCTCTAAGTTGTTTTGTAGAGAAAATGTCAATCTTTGAAATTCACCACTAAAAAAAGAATGCCATCCACTTTTCATCCACAATTGGGTTTGGTTGGTTTAAATTATGACGTGTTGATTTGCATCTACATACAATGGTCACAATTTTATGCTACTTACAGTGGTCACGATTTTATTTTCTAAGACACTTTGTCATGTTCTCATATTTCATTGTCTGACTAGTAGATTTCATCATGTTATCGTAGATTTCATCATGAAATTTTTATATTTTAGCTACTCCTTATTAATAGTGTATAAAAAGGTTACATCAACTACAAACTAGAGCTAATCACTACATCTAGAATTGTGTGTGATTATAAAAAATTGAGAGAAACAACATCACATAAGAATACAATGTTATATGACTAACCTAACCTAATACTAGACTAAAAATATGAAATTAATCTATATAGGCACAACATCATAGAAGCACAAAAGTTAGAGAGCTAACAAGGTCGCTAAGGGATAGGATTAGACCTAAGAGGATTTTTTTCCACTTTCTATTTCAAACATTAGTCCAACCGGTAAAGTTGTTATGAGTTGGTGGTTTTGTAATAAGGATTAAATTTACATAAGGAATTTTAGGCTCAAATTGATCTAGATTGATAATGACATCTGTTTTTAATGTTTGAATTGTCTTATTGATGGAGTCATTTTCCCTCTTCTTAAAATACTTCTTCGGAAAATATTTTTCTTGACATTTCACATGAATTTCCATAGAATATACTAACCAGATCCAAAAACCAATGACATAACAATTTTGAAATAGGGTAATGCATATATAATATATTATCAAGGAAAAAACAAGCTACATGAAATTTCATTTGAAATTTTTTTTACAAGTTAAATGAGTATATGTAAATAAATAAACATACTAACCTTGCAAGTTCAAAATCCGAGCTATGTAGATCAAGAATTGGATTTTTTCAACCAGTGGGTGACGGAAAAAATAAACAGCTCAAACAAAAGCCACAAACAGTGTCGCAACTATAGCAATGTGTCGAAAAGTCTCTTAAAGTCAAGTATATATAGTTCGATTATCGTCGATATAGCGACGAAAATGCATGATTTGACCCGCAAATAGTCAACTAGCCATTGCAAGCCACGTGTTAGCAGGTGCTTTTGAGGTAGGCAATAATCGCCGCTATAGCGGCGAACTTTCATGGCAATAGCGACAATAATAGCACCCAATTTAATAAAAACATGAAAAAAATGGAAACGTGGAAAAATTTTGTGGAATAATCCTCCCATATGTAGTAGTGTGTGAGCACAGATCACAGAGAAGATGAACTTCCCAGTCTATGAAATGACCTTACTTCTTTTCTTAGAAAAGATTAAAGAAATAACATTAGGGAGCACTACCTCTGATATCTTGTACATATGTCTACCCAAAGTAAAAATAACACTTCAGGGTCTAGACTCATACACAACATGACACTTCCACAAATATGGTTGTCCTAAAATAAAATCACAAACTTCAAGCGGAGAAATATCACACCATACCTTATCTTTGAAAGGCATGATGTCATAGGGAAGACAACATTGTTGGCTGACATGGAGATCCCTTCCTTGGCAAAGCCAGCCGATGGTGTAGGGTTCTAGGTGCAGTGTCGTCGATAGATCCAATCACTTGATGACCTCTGTTGAGATTAGGTTCTTATGAATTCCTCCATCGAAAATGAAATGAAGTGAATCCCTCTTTACCCACATCTGTAAGTGAAAAAGGCATTCCCCTTCCTCTTTTTCTTCTGGTTCACTTGGTTGGAATTTGGTGGTAGCGACAATGGAACTGGGTTCAACATCGATAATCCACTTCCCTCCTTCTCGATTTGATTTGGAGTCATAACCGACCTTAGAATCAGATGTCTTCATCTCATCCACAAGTGACTACTTGGAGCATCATTCTTCAATGTTTTTCCCAGGGATTTTATGGTATTCACACCATTTTCTCGTGTCCTTTTTCATATTTTCATTTCCCTTCTTGTGTTGTGGCTTGGACTAGTTGTCCTCAGAGTAGCCATATTTGCTCTGTCCCTTGCCGTGTGGTTTGGGGTTTCCTTTGACCTTCTTCGACTATGAGGAGTTTGCATATCAAAACTCTCGCCTCTTCTTCTTAAATTTCTTCTCGATCTTGACAACATATCTATAAGTCGTACCCAATGAGGCAATGTATAGAAAATCCATTTTTGTTTGAATGTATATATGCAAACAGTCGCACTATTTGAGCACCAGATGTCACTCAGAGTATTTGATACCCAATTTGGTGCACAGGATATGGAAAATATTGGTGAAATATGGTATTGCCTGGTCCCTTTCTTGACACAGGGTGGTCCATTGGGTGTACTGGTTCTCGTAGCTTCCAACGGGGTAGTACTATTCTTTAATGGAATCCCATAAGGAATCCCATTTAGGGGAAACCATAAATATTTTAGATTCCTCCATGGCCCTTTGCTCAGAGTAAGTATCCCACCAGTCCTTAACATGGGGGATGGCCTTGAGGAGTGAAAAAGTAATCTTTTCCCTATCGGGAAAGTTGTGGACCGAAAAATACCCTTCAAGAAGATTCAACCATTTATCTACAACATCCACATCTATCAGTCCTTCAAATAATGGAATATAAGAATTTACTTGTACCTTGAAGGGGGTTCCATGGTTGCTTTATGAAGATGCGCTTCTCCTGTGGGCAGTCGTCGAAGGATCTGTGCAAAGTTGTCCATCATTTTGTTCCTTTGTCACGTGAGGGATTCCTTGAGCAACATTTTAAAAGGGTCTCCTGCTCTGTCATATTTATTTTCTTCCCCCATGGGTTGTTATCAGGATAGGCATGACCGATCTTGCAATGGATCGATTGGTTTGAGTCCCAACTTCTTGTACCCAAATCTTGTTGGGAACATGCACAAAGAAAAATAAATGAAGAGCAGACCGATCTGATACCACTGACCTAGATTTTGGAGCAAAACGAACTGATGAATAGACAGAATACAATAAACATGGATATATGAAGAACAACACAGAAATCCAGTGATCAGTATATTATATTGATTAAATGAAATAGGCTGAAGCTGTAAAACTGCAGAACTGAAACACTTGCTCGAATGCTGGTAGTTATCTCTGAGAAGAGATGTGGACGATACATGCATTTGTTTGAGCATAATGATTACAATGAGGCTTCGTGGGCCTTTTTTATATTACTCATGAATTCCAAAACTCTAGACATCCAAAAACCTAACCCTAGGAGATGAAACGTCAAAAGTTATGTGGGCCCCTATGGGTAAGTTGGTACCTCAACTTCCCAGGTTCGTAACTTTCTCATACGACCTCTATTTTAGGCGTGTGATAGCTCGTTGGAATGGTATTTTAGAGAAATACACATTATTCCATCAAAATCTAACTCCGTCAATAGTTTGACTATGGTGAGACAAAAAAAACATTGTTCAGGGCCCCAAAACGGCCCTGGAAGTACAACAAGATGTGCTGACATGAAAACATACAAAATAAGCCAGTTGGATTAGGTGGGACACCACCAGTATCCACCTGGAAGATGTGTAGGGCTTCAGAAAACCCCAGAATTGTTGAACCCACAATTACAAAGTAGTACATAAGAATGTGTTGAACCAAAAACTATCAAGGGGATCCAATTGGAATAGGTGGGTGGCCACCAATATCCACTTGGATCAATGGGTACATAAATGATGTTATAAATGTATTGTGCAACTATTTTTCTATACATTTGTAGTATTATTGATTTCATTTATCATTGGAATACATGAATTATTTCTGGTTCTAATGGTTATCTTTTTTTGTACTCGTTCTATTAGTTTTTCTCCGAGGATAGGTTAGAATTAGTTAGATTAGATTAGTTGTCATTTAGTTAGTTTAGACTTAGAATTAGTTATAACTCTTTGGGGGGAAGTTTGTTGTCTTTCCAACTTTTTATTCTCTTAATTCTGAGCAGCAGCGAGGCCCATAAATGTGCGGGAAACACTACCCCAAACGAGAGTGGATCTAATTGGGACTTTCCATTGGGCATTCTCCCTCATCTGATTGAACAAGTCATTCTGGCCTGTCAACAAAAATGGCGCTAGAAGGAGGGCCAAATGACAAGTTGAGCATGTGGAGTAATTATTGTTAATTTTTGTTTTAATTTACTAATGGCTCTGTCCCATATCCCTTTATGGAGGTTTTTTTCTAGTATTGTACTTCCCAAACCTCCTAGAAATATTTTACATTTCTTGTCACGACTAAGTTTTGATGGCGAGGGTGAAATCTCTACATCTGAACATGCTTTTAATTTTTGGAAATTTTGTGGTTCTCACAATATTACTGATAGAAATATCATTTGCAGGTTATTCACTCTCACTTTTTTAGGTCGGGTCAAGATTTGGTGTGAGACCTTGCATGTTGCCTCTATTCACACATGGGAACAATTTATGCGTGAGTTTTTGCATGTTTTTTAGAGTTGTTGTTATGATAATTTGTGTGCATAAATTCTAGAGCTTAGAAAGAACATAGATGAATCCCTTGAAGATTTTTTTATTATATTTATCCATCTTTTCTATATATTTCCTTTGGAAGATACGCCCTCTAACAATGATTTGATTTCATTTTTAGTTTATCTTGCTAGTGAAACATATGAGTCCGTGGATGAAGAATATAAATCATGTTTTAATGTTCCTTTACATGTTGATTTAGATTTAAATGAACATGCTGTAAATGTTAATGGATTATATGGACTTAATATGTCCGGTTCTTTCTTTACTATGGGGGATACTGATAAGATAGAAAATTATTTTTTGGAAAAATCTTATGTCTCCTCCCACCACTCAATTCCCCCTTTCTTTCTTTGTGATGAAAAAGAGACCCCTTATGTTGTAAATTCAAGTTTAGATTTTTTTTTAGTTACCCAAGAGGAGGATTTTCCTGTTGATAATGGGACACTTTGGGTGACACTGATGGTTATGTCAAGCTCTTATTATCCTCTCTCTTCTTTCCCATCACAAGAAATGGAGGAGGGAGCTATGGAGAAAAATTGACAGTTGATCATTTTGTTAATGAAGAAACTCTAGAAACACTTAAAATGAATCCTCCCTCACACATGGATAATTCAAAATTAATTTATGATGATTTGGATTGTCCTGATGTTTTAAATTCTTCTAGTCCAAGTGACATAGAGAAAGATTTTTTTCCTATTGATGATAGGTCATCTATTGAAACCTCTTGTTCTAATAATTCTTATGACTTTCTTCTCTCTTCTAACCACGAAAATTATTTGGAAGATATTTTAGATTCTCATATGGTGCAGGAGCAAGACAACTATGCTGATTTTTTCACTTCAAGAGAAGAAATAAACATGCAGGAGATACCTCTTCTATATCAACAATATATTTTTAACTTGGAAGAGGAAAACCATCTTGAGGAAGAACATGTTGATTGTGAAACCATGCCTAGTGTGGATCCCACCAATTCGCAATAATCCAACGATATTTTTAAAGAGGAAATACCATTTAGGGAGTTGCTTTCTACAAAATGTTTCTATTCTAGATAAGCTTTTATGTCTCTTAATACTTCCACGTAATTTCATTAGTATCATAATCTCTTTAATGGTTTGACTTTGCAAGAAAACACCCACCATCTGAATCAAATAGACTCAATGGAGCTGAATGATCCAGGTGGATATCAGTGGCCACCCACCTTTTCCAACTAGCTCAAAACAGTTTTCTGGCAATTTTGGTAATTTACTATTTTTGGCAATTTTTTGGGTCCTGAACTTCCAGAGCCGTTTTGAGGCCCTAAATGACATTTTTTGGGCATCAAACCTCCAACGAATATGAATTTGTTCTAGACTTTTTATTCTTTGTCAACAATTATAGTCCTCAGATAGATATTTCTAACGATGCATCGAGCGCCCCAAACAGAGATCGTATGAAAAAGTTACGCCTCTGGGAAGTTGATGTATCAACTATCCCTATCGGGGCCCACAAACTTTTTGGATTTTCATCTTCTGGGGTTAGGGTTTTGGATTTTACTTATGTTAAAAAGGCCTTTGGAGCCTAATTTTAATAATCATCTTCTTGCGAATGCGAGTAGCGAACACATCTCTTCTCAGAGATAAGCTTCCACCATTCTAGTGAGTCTTTCGCTCTGCATTTTTATAGTCTTTGTACATTTTCGCTCATTAATAGAAAATCGTGTATTACTGTATCTATGTGTTTATGGTTGCATCTCTGATACATTTCTATTATATTATTGGATATTTGAGATATCTCTGTACATCTCATTATTATATCTCCGCTCTCATTTCGTGCCAAAAATAATCCGGATCACTGACCCCTTTTGAAATACTTGACAGGGGAAATGTACATACAAAAGATAGGGAGGATACAACCTCTTCCCATGAACTTATTAAGTCTATGCCTTACCAGCCTTTTTCATGGGATACAAGGAATACTATAGTAGATGTATATCAGAATGTATCTTCTTCTTTCTCATCTTCATTCTTGATCAATAGTGGATCTTCTTGTTCAAGTACTCCTTTAATGGATATTATTGATACTAGGGGATCTCACCTTTGTCTTGAAATTACCTCTCATGCCATGGTGGATGTTAGTCTATGTGGATCATTTGTTTCCACTAATTTTTCTCAAGTTAATGGTTACTTGAAGTGTGAGTCCAGGGAGTATTGCTAGTATAAGGAGGCACTTCAGTCTATGCTGATGGTTATGTCAGGCCATCATTCTTTTGGTTTGTCTTCAGGGATAAACAACTTTGTTAGCACAAATATTCTCTCACCAAGCACACTTTATACAAACTCTATGCACGATTCTCATTTGGTATGCTACTTTCCATCGAACTCCTTCCATCAATTCTATGATATAAGTGCAATATTTTACGATAGAATTGAAGCATGGTTGGAGAGATCTTACTTGGAATGATTTCCCATGAATTATCATTGTCATATATTTAATATGGTGAGCATATTGTATCATGCTTTAATTTTTCCTACTTTTAGTCTATTCTTATTCCAAACTCTATCACTAATCCTTTTTCTTTAACATATGTTTGCAGGCTTGGGATTACTTGGATGGATACATTGGCATTATGGATTTACATATCGCATTTTTAGCCATTAGTAGCGTAGGATAGGAGTACGGTAGAACAAATTAGTGTCTTTTCCTTTGCATAGTTTAACTTTACTTTCTAGTTTTTAATTAGTTTTTTGTTTGCATTTTATTTTCATTACTGTTGGTTGATCAATAAATGAATTCACATCTAAGATGGAAAGAAAAAAAAATATTGACCATTGGTTTTCCCTTTAATCAATTTCTGAATTTAATATATCAGAAATTTTGCATCATCTCATCCTCAAATTTTTCTATGTGTTGGGTAATTTTCAGTTCACTGATTTTTTGTGCATAGTCACCATGTCAAATCATTTTCCATGCACTATGGCATCGTGCAAGTGGGATATTGTAAATTAGGATATTATTCATTCCCTCTTGTAATAAAAATGAACATTCAAATTTGTCCTATATTCACATCTACATGATTCTTGCTTCACTGAGATTCTTATAATTTTTGGGTTTGTTGTCCCACACACAGTGAATTGAAAGTTTGAGTGACTAAAATATGCCCATCTAAAATCAAAGCCACTCCAACTCCTCATAATTTATTTATAATATTATTTTTCTTTTAGTTTTGGAGTTGTCCAAATGGTTTCTTTCCCATTGACTATATTCTTCAACTACTTTCAACCAATATGATTTTTCTGTATAAACCTTTTTAGCATAATGAACTTTGTTGATTTTTTTATTATCTATTTTGACTTATTTTCTGTTATCACTTTTAGTTTCAATTTTTGAGCATTGGATGCACATATCTTATGCTATGTTTAGGTTTTTTTTTTAAGGAGGATTTTCATCTATTATATTACATCTCTTTTCACCCAAGTTTCCTCTCATACACAACAATAAGACATATTCGTTCACACTGCCTAGATGCATTTTTTGACAATTCTGGACAACATGGTCATTTAAATATTTTGATGATATCTTCTTCAGAAAATTATTTGGTATCCAGTACTTCTATTCCCAAACTCAATGATTGATCAAAGACTCATATTAGCACCCTCGATTCGATGGATTTTCAGATCTGATGTTTTCTTCAATAATATCTTTTCACCCTTTGGGTTTTCTAATTTTAAGTCACTCATTATGGTCACTTTCTTGAGTAGTCTAAATTTTATCATGGCTAAGAATCGCACACTTATCTCATATTGAAACCATTCAAATGTTTAGGAGTTGTAAGTATCTTTATGGAATATATCAAGGCAACTTCTAAGATTCCAATTCTAAGTTTTCAACATTTGTTTTCAATTTAGTCATGGTAATAATATTCAAGATGTGAATTCATTGTAGGTTGTAACCCATCAATCTATTGATCCCCCACACTCTTCATCATTCCTTGAAATAAAAATCATCCTATTCCTACATTTGAAGGATAAACATGTTGGGGGTCATGCTGATACATCTTATATTTTGATCCCTCTTACTCGTGAGCTTGTTGATTTTTATTTTACGGATTATATGTCTCATTATTTGAACGGAAAACATATCTAGTGGAGAGAAAAGATATACACTCTTCTTTTTCATTTCACTTTCCTATTATTATTAACATGTGTAATCTAGAAGAAGTGGTTTATAATTTTTCTACTTTGAACACTCTTGGGAACCTGAGAATATCAGTTTCATGAACTTCCCCAACATGCCAATTTTATCATTTATTAAAATTTTGATCTTATTTACTTCATTTAATTTAGATTTCTAATAATATTTCTCATTCATGTTGGGAAATTCAATCCATATAGGTTGTGATATTAGATTCTTTGCTTATCACGAAAATATCTTAATTGCTTCCTTTCATGATAATTTTATCTTGCCTCTCACAAGGATCAAAGATGATCATGCTAATGTGTCACATTATCATCATTAATCATAGGAGGAAACACATACCTTGGGGTGCAATGCTAATAATAATTGGATCAACTTTTTATGACTGAGGTTTGTTGATGGATTGACATCTTTAGAAGATAAATGAAATCAAAGTCTAATGGTCCTTTTTGTTTATTTTAATTGACTCTGATTTCAGGAACAAGACATTGTGTACATATATCCAAATCTCATAACAATCATGACACTAAAGTCTCTTGTTGAAGGGAATATTGAGGGAAAGAACATAATGATCATCTCTCAGGAAGAAGGCTTTTATATTTGGGTGAATGCACAATAAAATGACTACATTGACCTTTACACAGAGCTTTATGACAACAAACTTAGTTTAAGTTTACTTTAGCTTAGTATGTTTTTCCTAGAATTAGTTTTAATTCCGATCTTATTTTTCATTTTAGTTTATTTTAATTTTAATAAGTTAGTCATTTAGAGTAAGAATTCTTCCCAAGCTATCTAAGAGTTGATCACACCGTTATTTGTTGTTACACAGGTTGGGAAATGGCTTATGCGATCAATGGCTTAGGATTTTTCTCTTGAAACAAAAAGGCAACTTAGGAAAGTGCCAACCCAACCTGGATGCTTAAGATTCCTTTGCAAAAATTTTTGATTGATAAACTAAGATTGTCACCAACTCAATAGTTGATTAGAAATATATTCTCATTTATTTACTCACATATTTGTTTTCTGATCTAGTTGATATTTGGAGTCATTTTCATGACTATTTTGATGACCTCCATAATTGTGATTTTCCTCTTTGCTTTATTAGATGGAATTATTTGGGTTTGTATGGATAATGATTAATTTTTATAGCAAAGAGAAAATGGTGCTTTGGTTAGAAATATATTTTATGTTATTGGAAAATTCAACATTTTAAAATTGCAAAATAAGTGCTTATGTCAAGAAATATTGAGAGGATTTGGTTGTTTATGAAATATTTCATGTAATTGGTTCTTGAAAATCTATTTTGAATTATTTTTCCATTAACCCATTTTCTATATTCCTAGAAACTTGTTTTGTTGCACTGAATGAAAGAAATTGCATGTGGCAATTGGATTGGAGAATTGTATTGCAAATATTTTACACCAGATCATCAATTCTTATTATCTTCTTTGTCCTTCATTTCAGATCTCTACTATGGGAATTTCTTCTGTTGGACTCAATGTTGAACGGTTACCATTTATGGACTGGTTATTTCCCTTGGCTTGTTTTTTGAGTTTTCACTAAAAACACTCTCATTGTTGTTGCACCAGATTTATTACTTGTTGTTGGGTTCTATTCTTATTTTTCAACTAGTTTTTATCATTTTGATGATTGACACCCTAGATTCAAATTCCTTGTAGTTTAATTTTCTTTTCCATGAATTCAACTCAGTTTTAGCACTTGTATGTTTCTTATACATATTGCTTCCATATTTTTTTTTGAATACTAACATTTCTCTGAGCTAGTTGACTCTTAGTATTCCTTGAGGATTACTCTTTAAATTTCAATGAGGGGTTGGTCCAATTATTGTCACATACTGAAGAATTTTTTTACAAGTCATAAGATGCATGGGATGCCCTATTTGAATGAACATTTATGAAGTTCTCAATTGTAGGTATGTACGGATAGTTGTGGTGGAATGCATATGCATGTTTAGAGTACCATGATAATTTATAAGTATAGGGAAGTGTCTATCTATCGTTTTCTTTGAGCTCCACTAACTTCACATTAATAAATGGCCAATACTATGATTGTCTTTGGGGAAACTTGTGGTTTAAAGTAAAATGCATAAAATCTACTCAACAAATAAAAGTGACTCTCATATCACCCCACTTCCTTCACACCCTACGTGTTTATGCATATCTATATAAAAAATCTAAAAGGGTGAGCATATTCTCAAATAAAAAAGGAAGTTGAAAGCACTGTTAATAGTGTGGGAAGTACAAGTAAATCTATCGGGGATATGGACATTTACTGGTAGCGGGGCTATGCTTGTATGGTACCGAGGCAAACTCGTCAGGGCTATGGATGCTCTCTGGAAATGAAGTAATGTCGGGATAAGAGAGGTGACGAACACACTTATGAAATTTTTTTCTTGTTAATAAATGTCAAATCCCATGGTTGAACCAAAGCTAACCTCAAGTGTGTAGCCAGTAAAAGAATTTATCTCATTAATTGGCTCTTAGAAAAGGATGTGCTAAATTAAAAGTATTAGAAATATTGGGTTATATATTCTAGAATTTTGGCATCATTATGGTACCCGTGATTATTGGAAAATTGTTTGTAGTTTGTTGAAATTTTCTTAAAACTTAGATTTGAAGTATGGTCCCTAGACTTCTATTAACATAGATAAATAGTTATTCTAGTGTGTCACCATTTTTTGTGGCCGCAACAACCCCCCTTTACTTTTTATTTTACAAGTGAAAGGGAAGCCCCCTTCCCCTAACTAAAATTTCAATCCTATTGCCAAATCCTCTACCGCTTGAGCCTAATGTTATTTCTTTTCCTACTTTGAGGAAGTTGAGGTTTGGTCTTGACTGATGATTTCTTGATGAAGGTTTATTATCTCTTTTGATCTTATGATTTCAAATGTCTTCATGATTCTGTTAGCGACATTACTTGTAAGAGGGGTTAGAATGTGAAGGAGTGGGTTAAAAACCCACTTACCCTAAGTACCAGACGCAAAATGCGCCTGTGGTAAGCGACAAGCGAATCTGGATGGCAGGCATCCACGCGCCCAAATCAACGACATACATNTCCGGAATCGAGAATGCATCTCTCCGACGGCTACGATTAGAGAGCTCGGATCAACGGTGCACAGGCAATCCATACATCCTCTATCTTTCTGCGTTTAACCAATGTGGGCCCCTTTCCTGTCAGGTAATCTTTTGTGCCATCCTTCCCCTTGCCATCTGTTCTCCTCTTGGCCATGTGATGAGGCTCACTCCCTTTAGCCCTTCCTCATCCTCCGACATCTATCCACCTCCCCTTTTCTGGTCCATGTGGTCCCTCCCCCCATCTCATCATCCACTCACCACCCGCAATGTGTCCCGCTCACTTCCACGTCAGCTTTAATATGCCCATTACATTCCATCTCCTACCTCCTCTGCTTATTGTCTTCCGCCGCATGTCTTCCCCTGCCACATCTCCCAAACCTCATCACTTCATATCTCACCCTCATAATTTTGGCGCCACCACCCCCATTATGCACCCCATCCTTCACGCTGGCCTCCACGCATATTCATCAGGTCGTTCAGTTAATCCAGGTGGCAGCACGAGGGGTCTTCCACGTCTCAAAAGTGTTGAGTTGGTTGGGTCGTTCTCAATCCCCATGAAGTAGTTATTGAGGTAGTTGGTGGTGGTTAGACATCATCTCCGCCATAATGGGAAAGTCCGGCGTTGAATTAAAAGCACGTCGATTCGCCCGCAGAGCTGTCAGGAGTTTGATTACGTCTGCCATAGGTGCATGATCATTCAGAGACTGCAGGTGCAGATTGTCAGCAGCAATGCAGATGCAACGTTTTTAATGCAACGTCTCGATTTTGTTGTCGTTGTTGTTTTGAGTATATGTAGGCGTTTTCGCCATTTTTGTATCTATCGATGGTTGAGCAGAGCTCTCGGTTGTAAATATTTAATGAAGCACTGTTACTCTGGTTATGCATGGACTTTTGAGACTTCTTACCTTATGAATGCCAGTTTCTTTCACGTCTTTGTTACTCTGTGTTAGAACAACTCAGAATTGGAGGATCCAGTCGAGTTGTAGCTGTTATAGGATGATATTGGATTGGATCACTGTAACAGTTGCATTGTTTCTAATCGGTCCTTGTGATTTTCCCAGCGCTGAGTGACTTGGAATTGGAGGATCCAGACAAGTCTCCTTTCAGTTTCTTGAGACCTTGAACCAAGAGGATATTGAATTCAGAGTCTTTCCCCTGCAAACCACTGAAAGCCTGTTGTCCGAAGTTGTTTGTTCACCTTTCTTATCAAGTCTTCCACCTGTTCATATTTTAATCAACCCACTGGCTGAAGTTAGATCAAGACCTCCTTTGTCCCTTACATGCCAGACCCAGTCCCTGAGTTAGAGTGATATCTCCCCAAGTCTCTACCCATCTGATCATCCATTAAAATCTATTGTGACATAAAACTAATGGGTGTCGGGCTCTGCTCCTGCAAGCAATCTAGGAGTGACTTCCAATGCTAACATTTCTGGCGCCGTTGCCGGGGACGAAGTTGAAGATTTTCCCTGGGCAGAATGACATTGAGCCTCTGATTCTGAAGGTGCATCAGACATCAGAGCCCTTCAATATTGCTACTTTGCATCTGGCGACTCTACTGTGGTGACTCCAAGGTTTCCACATCACTGTTTCAGTTGTGGCTACTGTTATCACACCTGAAAGCTGGCCCTAAGGATCTTTCTCGAGAAGGTTTCAACAACTGCTTTCTCAGCCTGAGAAGCTTCCTGGGGTAACAACAATGTTAGGATCTGGCCTTTGATGGTGAACAAGGACCAAACACATTCGAAGCTACGCATCTTTCACCTGGCGACTCCATGATTCAAGGATCGATTGGCGACTCCACTGGTTCAATATGGAGAAAATCCTTGCTCGCAGGTTTGCTCCTTTTAATTTTTCTGCTATTCCTGGTTTTCCTAATGTTGCCCCCTCTCTGAATGAATGGGGCAATTATTTGCCCATATTTGGAAAATGTGAAGAGGACAACCCTGCTCAGCACCTCAGTGAGTTTCATGAACTCATGTGTCAGTGGGAGATACATCATGAGGATGTATTACTTAAGATGTTCGTGTTCTCGTTAGCAGGGGATGCACGTAAATGGTATCATTCTTTACCCCCTGCTAGCATTTCTTCACTCTCAGAGTTTCATGCAGCTTTCATCGCCTATTGTTAGGAGTTTTATCCCTCCAAGTTAATTTTTCTTAACTGTGGTGAGGGATACTGCAACTCTGTACAAAATGAAGCCATTTCTGACATAGGCTGTGAGGATAATCCTGACGACCTGGATCAGAAATCATTCCTTTCTCCTCCCCATTCGTCTGCATTGGAGGAGTGTTATGGAAGTGATGAAGATTCCAGGGTGGAAGAAGACACCCTGAGTGAGCTGAGGGAACAGGTGAAGTATCTCCTTGTTCAATTAGAAAGGTTGAAATTTGAAGACTGTGCAGAGGATTTTCCAGCCCGGGAGGAAGAAGATGACCTGAGTGAACTAGTGGAGCAGGCGATATTCCCCACTCCCCAATGTGAAAAATTGGAATCTAAAGACAGTGAAGAGGATTTTCCAGTCTTCGAGGCATATGATCTAAGTAGCTCTTTTGAAGAGATTATTGAAGATTTCTTGGATGCGTTAGCATCTGCCCCCGATGAGCCTGTTGTCTCATATTTAAATGAAGAATCCATTGTGGAAGAGGATTTCTATTTCTTCCTTCATGATATTTCCCATGATGTATTTACATTTGGGATTGAAGAGAAGGATCGGGAGATCGTTCCCATTTCACAATATGGGGGAGTGCATGGAAAAGAGGAGGAGGAACCAGAGGAGCAACTGAGTGCGCATCTCTGTTTCTATCTAGAGCCAGTCAACGAGCAGCCACCACTCGAGATCAATGAGCCTACGACAGTTGTCGACTCACCTGTGCTTGTCAGAGATATTCAACCACATGAGAACAGTTGTGTAGTAAAGGAGGCTGCCTGTTGCCAATTTTTTGAAATTTTCCACTCATTCTATGATCCTGTCAACGAGTACATGGAGTGGCATTTCCCCTATGCCTTGGAGCCTCCCTATTTCATCTCAACTCCATCCTGTAAGGAGGAGTTTAAGAATGTAACCGTTCTGCTGTCACGGTTACACCATCTGCTGATGATCATTAACAGAAGGAAGGAGCTTCTATCTAGGAAGCTTCTTGAATGGCTATGGTGGAAATCTGCTTTCACCTAGCCCCATGTAAAGTGTTTTATTAGTTTAGGATTGTATATAAATAATCTCCTTTGAGCATGTATCTTTATTTTGTTTCTTTTATTTTTTGGCTTGTATTTTCAGTAGCGGGATGTTTTGAGCCTGACTCCATAGCCAAACAACAAGGCACTGAAACTGAAAAATGAGTCCTTAGAGCATCACAGGGATGACTCTATCCCCTATGGAGACTAATGTTAGCGACATTACTTGTAAGAGGGGTTAGAATGTGAAGGAGTGGGTTAAAAACCCACTTACCCTAAGTACCGGATGCAAAATGCGCATGTGGTAAGCGGCAAGCGAATTTGGACGGAAGGCATCCGCGCACCCAGATCAACGACATACATAGGATTCCGGAGCCCCCCCGCCTTTCTACCTTTAAGCGGACGGGGGGGGGGGGGGGGGGGGGGGGGGGGGG
>ML780881.1:478933-502611 GCA_009831015.1 Picea engelmannii | reverse complement strand
GACTGCGATTGGAACGCCCGGACCAATGGCGTGCAAGGTGATTCCGGACCCCCCCCACCTTTCTACCTTTAAGAGGAGGGGGGGGTCCGAAATCGAGAACACATCTCTTCGACAGCTACGATTAGAGCGCCCGGATCAACGGTGCACAGGCAATCCAGACATCCTCTATCTTTCTGCGTTTAACCAACGTGGGCCCCTTTCCTGTCGGGTAATCTTTTGTGTCATCCTTCCCCTTGCCATCTGTTCTCCTCCTGGCCATGCGATGAGGCTCTCTCCCTTTATCCCTTCCTCATCCTCTGACATCTATCCACCTCCCCTTTTCTGGTCCATGTGGTCCCTCCCCCCATCTCATCATCCACTTACCACCCGCAATGTGTCCCGCTCACTTCCACGTCAGCTTTAACATGCCCGTTACATTCCATCTCCTACCTCCTCCACTTATTGTCTTCTACCATGTGTCTTCCCCTGCCACATCTCCCACACCTCATCACTTCATATCTCACCCTCATAATTTTGGCGCCACCACCCCCATTATGCGCCCCATCCTTCGCACTGGCCTCCACACATATTCATCAGGTCGTTCAGTTAATCCAGGTGGCAGGGCGAGGGGTCTTCCACGTCTCAAAAGTGTTGAGTTGGCTCGGTCGTTCTTAATCCCCATGAAGCAGTTATTGAGGTAGTTGGTGGTGGTTAGACATCATCTCCACCATAATGGGAAAGTGCGGCGCCGAATTAAAAGCACATCGATTCGCCCGCGGAGCTGTCAGGAGTTCGATTGTGTCTGCCATAGGTGTACAATCATTCAGAGACTGCAGGTGCAGATTGTCAGCAGCCATGCAGACGTAAAGTTTTTAATGCAGCGTCTTGATTTTGTTGTCGTTGTTTTTTTTAGTATATGTAGGCGTTTTCTCCATTTTTGTATCTATCGATGGTTGAGCAGAGCTCCCGGTTGTAAAGCTTTAATGAAGCACTGTTACTCTGGTTATGCATGGACTTTTGAGACTTCTTGCCTTATGAATGCCAGTTTCTTTCACGTCTTTGTTACTCTGTGTTAGAACAACTCGATATTGGAGGATCCAGTCGAGTTGTAGCTGTTATAGGATGATATTGGATTGGATCACTGTAACAGTTGCGTTGTTTCTAATCGGTCCTTGTGATTTTCCCAGCGCTGAGTGACTTGGAATTGGATGATCCAGACAAGTCTCCTTTCAGTTTCTTGAGACCTTGAACCAAGAGGATCTTGCATTCAGATTCTTTCCCCTACAAACCACTGAAAGACTGTTGCCCGAAGTTGTTTGTTCACCTTTCTTATCAAGTCTTCCACCTGTTCATCTTTTAATCAACCCACTAGCTGAAGTTAGATCAAGACCTCCTTTGTCCCTTACATGCCAGACCTAGTCCCTGAGTTAGAGTGATATCTCCCCGATTCTCTACCCATCTGATCATCCATTAAAAGCTATCGTGACATAAAACTGATGGGTGTCGGGCTCTGCTCCTGCAAGCAATCCATGAGTGACTTCCAACGCTAACAGATTCTTAGTTTACCTATGATGTCTCATTGACATTTGTATGAGTGGTCAACACATTGTATTCCTACTTTATACAGTTTCCCAAATGTTTAATGATTTTATATGGCTACAAGGTTTGATGATCTAGTACATGTGTTGGATGAGTTTGATGTAGTTTTTCGATCATTTTCATGGATTCCTTATTCAATATTTGCTAACATATGGTGCTTAACATCTTCATATTTATACTCTCATGTATTGGAGGACTCTTAACTTGATTCATCAGGTCACTAATCCTTCCTATGTGTTGGATATTAGATGCATGCAACTATCGTGATAGTTATTTAATTTGGATCATAGATGATTTCCTTCAATAAACCTCTCCTTTTCATGTCCTTCAAAATATAGAATTATTCATAATTCTTATTAAAGGCATGGAAATATAATGTTTCTCATGTATGGGTGAATGTCCTTTTAATCGCATAACTAATTCCATCCCTTTCTTCGGTTGTAGGAAAAGGTTAGAATAACACCCTTTCTTCATGATCACTCCATCTTTGATATGCATGTGGGGGGATCCTTTGATCTTCTTCCCCTTTTATCCTACCTTTTCTTTACTGATATTTCTCTCTCTTTTATTCTATTATTTTCTCTAACTAAACCTCATAGTTGGATCTCGCTTGACGATATCTTTCTAATGGATATAACCATACTTAAATCTGAGTTCCAGATCAAAAGTTATGGTCTCCCAAAGTTTCCTAAGCCAAATCCCTCCATTACCACCTCACTTCCACGTGGCATCCACATGGTCCCCTGTCATTGGTTCCATATGACGTGGAACTAACATTGATGATGACATGATACATGCCACCTAGCTCATTGGGTCCACATTATTTAATACCCCTGTTTCACCTAGTTTGTAAATATAACTATAACTAGCCAAGAGACTATGGAAGACTAAATATGTGTGAATGTTTGATTTGATGAACCTTTGAATAAAAGGGTCAATGTATGAATTTTCTGTTATTAATAGAAATTGGATATGTTTTTCACAACTGCTGAAAGGGGGTGTTTTTCCAAGATAGACCATGGATTCTATGAGAGAGATGGTGAGGGAAACCAAGAATGGTTTAGATGACCCTCACCAAACCAATACCTACTAGGTGTAATTTCTCAATAGTCCTCTGACCCAAAAATTAATTACCAATTAGGTTGATAGTTGGAAGGCCATCTTCAAGAGTTAATGAGGAGATGGGGCATGGTACCCATCTGTAAGGCTTCCAGGCCTAACCACAAATTGGGGATTCATACCCATGCAACGTTGCCGAGGAAATAAAGAAAGGAGTTAATTTGGGGGATAGAGACATATCTAAAAAGTAGCAGAGTATAGAGGAAAATTTGGAGAAGAGAAGAGAACATGTTTTCGATTGTGGAGGGGAGAGAAAAGATGAGAAGAAAGCCCTTTTTGGCTATAAGAATCCATAGGCAGTATCTCGCTACAAGCTGATAAACGAAGTTGGAGAGAAATTGAGGAACTTCTCGTGCAGACATCCTTGCTTGGTGTAGAAAAAATTGGTTGCCAAGATCATGTGGGAGGAGGAGAGTACCTTTCGTCCTTGACTATCATGGAGCAAAGAGAAAGAATCTCTCTCATAGCATCATGGTCTAGCTTGGGGTTGGACAATAGTAAATCCGTTAGGAGTGGTTGTGCCTATGATTGGGTGGAAACATGCACCCCTTTTAGTAGTCTCTTCACATTCTCCATTTCTGATAAGTATTTTCATACTCTATGTAATACATTGGATGCGATGATTGAATATCTGTGTTTATGGTTAAGTCTTGCAGTATTTGAAAAGTTATTAGAAATTCTCATTTTCTTTTGTAAACTGCTATATTTACTTGGTATTCGATTTACCTTAGTTTAGGTGCTAGAGAGTTATGGGATGTGAATCCACAAGAGAGTCGGGGTAGGATTAACTAAAACATCTAAGTCCTGCCAATATTTTGAGTTACCTTAGCAGGAATGTCAAGTTCAACTCTGTGGGAGAAGGGTGTTTCCTTCAGAATATCCACCCATCTGATCGAGGGCTCATGCCCATGTCCTTAACCCATTTTCTGCTAAAATGATTAACACTTAGCCCAAAATAATTTCCAAAGGATCCATATGACCATGGTCTGGGAACCCTGCGTTAGTCCTAAAGGAGCTATCCCTTTTGGCTTCGGGACTTCAGAGCTTAAGACTCCACAACCCCCGAAAATATCCATAGGCTAGAGTCGCGAATATATGAGGGTCGTAGATCTGGGGATCCAGTGGAGATCTTGCTCAACCATTTTATTGGACTTAGGAAGGGGTAGCGTTAAATACTTCAACGAAACTCCTGAATGATAGATTCGTGAAGTTAAACTAGACATTTGAGAATAGAGGGACACATGTCCATATATCAATGACTATCTAGAAGTTTGGGGTGGTATAGAGATGCACAAGTTTCCCCAAAGCTCTACAAACTGGAGTAAATCATGGCCGTGAATTCTAGGTACACATGGTGATAGATTGGGCATGGTATGAAGAGGAAGTTGGAGGATACATGTCGAACTCCCAAATGTTGAACTTCCTAAGTAATTTGGATCGTTGATCCTTGGATCCTCTAGGATCCCTATCAGTCATCGATCTAAGGATTCCGTTGAGAACCCCTCTCAACTTCCCAACCAACCGGGAATGCATCATGGAGCGACACATGGCCCCTTGTCCCCTATCAAATGTTGTTCATTGAACTAGATTCATTGGATGATAGGCTACGTGTCAAGAGATCCTATAGTTCTGAGACTTGGTACTTTGGAGTAACTTGGCCAAGATTTTTCAAGGTGTGAAAACTCTCGAAGTCACGGACGACAAAGTGAATCTCAACCATTTATAGGTAGAGGACATGTGACACTAGATCTGAGAGTCCAGAGACTTGTCTCTTCGGGTGATTTGCAATGTGATGAGTTGGTAAGCTCCGAAGATTGGATCTGTGAAGTAACAGGAGTCATATATATATGGATCTACGTGGACATATCTCAACAGTAAGATTTGAAACAAGTGAGAAGACTGTATGTCGAGGGTTGACGTGGCTTATTGACATCATCCAGGGTAACGTGGACCCAAAAATAAGGTTCCATGTGTCACCCAGATATGGATGATTCATAAGCCCCTTATGCCTATTACAGCATGACACATGTCACCCTTATCCCTCATCATGTTTCAGCCTCTAGTTCATTCTTGCATGGCCAACGTGGTTGATGACGCGATCAGGACTTCGGGATTCCAGGACTTCGATACTTCGGAAGATTGGAGCGTAGTATAGTAAAGGGATGTTCAATGTCAATCATCGATTATCAAACGTCGAATGTTCAATGATGATTGTCGATTTACGAATGTCAAAATGTTCAAATTCCATTGTCGATCGTCAAATGTCGAACGTTGGGACGTTCAATGTAAAAGGTCGAGCATCGATCACTGAAGGGCCAAGGCCATGTGGCAATATTTCAGGACTTCGGGGAGTAATAAAAAGGGGCATTCAACATTGAATGCCGAAGACCCCAACTAATAATGCCCAGGTAAATTTGGGAGGAAATAAATTGTAGACGAGACCTCAGATTTTAGTGTGGTGGCAACCGCTAGAAAGCTCATGGTGAGTAATGGAAATCCCAGAATTAGGATTTGAGAGAGTTAGGAAAAACAAAATTTTTATGCCGCATCCCTAGAAAGGATATTTAGGGGTTGGGTTTGTTACAAATTTGTATCAGAGCGTGGAAACAATACTTGGCCTACTTGGTCTCATGCACAAGTTGCATAAAAATATTATTAGAGAAATTTATGGGGTAACACCCTACCTTACCCCTCTTCTATAAAAAAATTGTTTGAACCTCTACTAAAGAGAGGAACAAAACATTCAACTGTTGATATATTTTTTGGAGGTATGCATTGTATGTTGCTAATGTTTCCAAAATAAATAATCTGAATTCACTTTGCAATGATATGTGTTGTTCATGAATTGGTAGATTAGTAACTAACAAAAAATGTTTTATCGGCACTCAAGCTGTCAGTGAACAATAGGAAAACTACAATGTAAGAGATGGTGACACAACATGAGTTGGGGGAGAGATCCCACAATAGAGAGGAAGAATATGATGAAAGGAGGGCAGTGGAAACTCCTGTAGATTTGGCTGAAATAGTATGAAGCCTCATGGCAGAATTACAAAGTTGTTATGCTGACAATGAAAGGCTAATAAAGGAGAAGGAAAAGTAGATTGAAATTAATGCAGTCCTACTGCAAAGTATAATAGATATACAAAGGAAGCAACATTGTCCATCTTCCAGTCATGTGGACATGCATCGTACTAAGAAAAATCCAAGTCCACCTGAGATACAAAAGCATGGTCCAGAAAGTGGCCACACCAGGAGGAACACCTCAAGGAAGGACCAACATGGATCCGAGAGACACTCATCAGAATATTCCTCTGAGGACACTGACAACTCCAAGGGATATTCTAGTGGAAAAAATAGTTCCCAATCTCGAACGAAAGGAAATAAGAGGAAACATTCCAAGAACCACGACCCTAAAGAATGCAAGAAATCCAAACCTCCCACCTTCTATGGAGAGATTAAGAAGGGGGGAGAAGAAGAAGTTTGGCTACTCATCTTGAATAAGTACTTTAGATTCCATGACTACTCTAAAACATTAAAGTATCGGATAGCCATTTTTAACCTGAATGGGAAATCTTCCATTTGGTGGGAGGAACTTAGGAATGTGAAAGGAATCCATGAGAAGGACTTGTCATGGAGACAATTTTAGAAATACTTCAAGAATAAGTATCTATCAGAAAAGTACTTTGATGGGAATACCAAGGAGTTCTATGAACTCAAGCTGAGGAAAATCGTCATAGATGAATATATCAACAAATTTCTCGAGCTGATGAGGTATGTGTCGTACATAAAGGATTAAAAAGTAAAGATGCAATGATTTATTAGTGGATTACCTCACTCCTACCGGGACAAAACTGATTTTGATGAGCCAAAGACTTTACAAGATACTATCCAAAAGGAAAGGTATTGCTATGAGTAATTCAAGAATAAGATAGAACCCCATGAAGACTTGAAGAAGAAAAACAATTCAGGATTCAAGAAGAATGGGTTTAAATCCTCGAGATTTAAGAACCATGGGAAGAGCTCCAGGATGATCCTTCCTACCAAAATTGTGTATCAACAAAATTTTCCATCCAAGAGTGGAAATAAACCATTCATAGTATTTCCAAGTAAGACTAATAACACGAAGAGAAAACCCTTGAAATGTTGGGGTTGTGGAGAGGAACATCTGTTGAGGGACTCTCTGCATAGGAAACAAAGAAATAAGAGGGTCTACAACATCCAAGAGGCTACCATAGTCAATGATGTGAATAGGAGCATGCCAAAAATTTATGCATCCTTGGATAATAGACAAGTTTACCACCAAGCTTCAGTGGTGGAGATGGAAGGTACGATTGTCAACCATCTTGTTTCCATTTTAATTTACCCTGGTTCTAATTTGAGTTATGTTGCCCCTCAAATTGTTGAGAAATGTAAATTGCAACAACTTAAACATGTTAAATCATGGTTGTTACAACTAGCCATTGGAATGAAAAGAAAAGTAACATAGGTCATACCAGCATGCTAATTCTTTATAAGTGGGTTTCCCACCCAAGTGAACCTAAACATACTTCCGTTAGGATATTATGACCTGTTGATTGGCATGGACTGGTTGGCTTCCGACAAAACCAAGTTGGACTATTACAGTAAAACTTTGGAGTGTGAAAATGAATACGGAAGAAGGGTAACCCTACAAGGGATTCAAAAGCCTGTCTTAGTGAAACAAATATCATCCCTCCAAGTGAAGAAGTATTGCAAAAAGGGATGTCCCTTGTATGCAATACAAGTACTAAACTATGTTGAGAATGAAAAACCCAGAATAGAGGACCATCCCATATTAAGAGAATATAAAGATGTATTCCCAGAAGAGGTGATGGGTCTACCTCCAAGAAGGGATATTGATTTTTCAATAGAACTTGTACCAGGAGTAGTGTCAATGTCTAGAACACCCTATAAAATGAGTACACCAAAGCTAGTTGAGCTCAAACTACAGATGAATGATATGTGGGAAAAAGGCTACATTCGGCCTAGTGTTTCCCCATGGGCAGAACCATCCTTGTTTGTGAAAAATAAATATGGCACACTTAGACTATGCATACATTATAGACGACTCAATAAGATGACCATCAAGAATAAGTATCTCTTGCCAAGGATCGATGACTTGTTTGACCAATTAAGGGGTGCTACAATATTCTCCAAGATTGACTTGAGGTATGGATACCATCAGTTCTGAATTAAATATGAATACATCCACAAGACAACCTTTAGGACAATATATGGTCACTATGAATTTGTGGTGGTTCCATTCGGGCTTACCAATGCACCAACCACTTTTATGTTCTTAATGAATATGTATTCAGAAAGTTCTTGGAGATGTTTGTGTTGGTTTTCATTGATGATATCCTAATCTATTCCAAGAATAGGGAAGAACATGAAGAACATCAAGTTAGTACTCCAAGTACTAAGAGAACATCAACTCTATGCTAAGCTTAGTACGTGTGAATTTTTCCAGAAACAAGTCCATTACTTAGGCCATGTTATTTCTAAGGTAGGAGTGGCAGTTGATCATGGAAAGATTAAATCCATCATGGATTGGCCTACCCCAAAGGATGTATCTGATATCATATCCTTTATGGTCATAGCAGGATACTATAGGAGGTTCATAAAGGGATTCTCCAAGATTGGTTTCCCATTCACCTCTCTCTAGAAAAAGGGGGTTAAATTCATTTGGACATCAGAATGTGAAGAAATATTTTAAGAGATAAAATACGTTCTAACCAATGCACCTATACTAAAGATTTCACACCCAAACAAGGACTTATTTGTGTGTACAGATGCCTGGAAGGAAGGGATCAGAGGAGTCCTTATGCAAGAAGGACATATGATTTTCTATGAATCCCAAAAATTGAATGAGCATTAAGTAAATTATGTGACCCACGATTTGGAATTGAATTCCATAGTGAATGATTTAAAAAGGTGGAGGCATTACCTCTTAGGTAGAATATTTGTACTTATGATATACCATAGTGGGTTAAGGTATTTGTTTGACCAACCAAAACTAAATGTGATACAAGCTAGGTGGATGGATATCCTTAGTGAGTTTGATTTTGAAATCAAACATATCAAAGGAAAGGAGAATAGGGTGGTTGATGCCCTTAGTAGAAGTATGAAAGTAATTCACTTGGAAAATGTAAGTGCCAGTGAATCAGACATCCAAGAGAGGGTCAAAACTACACAAAAAATAGATGCATTTGTCAACACTGTGACATCATACCTAAAGCAAGATCCCACAAGGATGAATTACGAAGGTTATTAGATGCTTAATGATGGTATTCTGACTTACAAGGGCATATTATATATTTTGAATTGTGATGACTTGAAGAGCTTCATAATGGATGAACTACACAAAAGACCATATACTGGTCATCATGGTTATCAGAAAATGATCACGACCACTAGGAAACTAATTTATTGGTTCGGACTGAAAAATGACATATTTGATTACTTAGATAAGTTTCTAGAATGTCAGCAATTCAAGGTAGAGCAGCGACACCCAGCATGGATTTTGCAGCCCCTACCAATTCCCGAATGGAAATGGGAAACCATCTCCATGGATTTCATCACAGGATTACCAAGATGAACCAAACAAAACAACACCATCATGGTAGTTGTGGACAAACTGAGAAAGGTTTCTCACTTCATACCCATCAAGTCAACTTGAAAGGCAATAGATATTTCCAACATTTTCATGAAAGATATATTTAGATTGCATGGCATGCCTAAGGAAATTATATCTGACAGAGATACAAAATTTACTTCAAACTTTGGGAAATCTCGGTTTGCTGGTTTTGAAACAAAATTTCTCTTTAGTAAGACCTATCACCCTCAAACTGATGGGAAGACAGAGAGAGTAAACCAAGTGTTATAATACATGATGAGGACGCATGTAATGCATCAACCCAAGAATTGGGAGGACTACCTACCACTGGTGGAGGTTTCCTACAACAATGACTAGCAAGAGTCATAAAAAATGAGCCCTTTTGAAGCCCTCTATGGAAGACAATGCAACATTCTAATCAGTTGGAAAAACCCAGTAGACAGAGTTACAATCGTGTCAAATATGATAAAGGAAATGGAACAACAAGTAATTTAGATCAGACAAAATCTGAAGATAGCTCAGGATAGAGAAAAGAGCTATGCAGACATGAAAAGGATTCCTAGAGAGTTCAAAGCAGGGGATCATGTGTATATCTAAGTTAGACCCACGAAAATATCTTTGAGGATGAGAGCGTGTACCAAGTTGGACCATCGGTATTGTGGACTTTTTGAAGTTTTAGACAGAGTGGGACTAGTATCCTATCAGCTAGCAGTTCCTCCCACAGTGAAGGCACATAATTTTTTCCATGTTTCTTTATTAAAGAAGTATGTATATGATTCTAATCATATTATTGATTGGTTTGTGATTCAGGTCGAACTTGAGGGATAATTCCTTCCAAAACCTCAATGCATAATAGATAGGAAGGAAACCCCACTCAGGAACAAAACCATTTCACAGGTCAACATGTAGTGGAAACACTTTGGCCCAGATGAGGCTACATGGGAAATGGAGGATGTCATGAAATAGTAATATCCATTTTTGTTTACTTATGTACATACATAGCACATCGACAGATAGAACATCGAGGACAATGTTCCTTTAAGGGGGAGGGAATTGTAATACCCTTGTTTCCCTCAGTTTGTAAATATAACTATAACTGGCCAAGAGACAATGGCAGACTACATATGTGTGAATGTTTGATTTGATGAACCTTTGTATAAAAGGGGCAATGTATGAATTTTTTGTTATTAATAGAAATTGGATATGTGTTGCACAACTGTTGAAGGGGGGAGTTTTCCATGATAGACCATGGATTCTATGAGAGAGATGGTAAGGGAAACCAAGAATAGTTGAGATGACCCTCACCAAACCAGTACCTAATAGGTGTAATTTCTCAACAATCCTCTGACCTAGAGATGAACTACCATTCAGGTTGGTAATTGGAATGCCATCCTCAAGAGTTAATGAGGAGATGGGGCAGGGTACCCATCTGTAAGGCTTCCAGGCCTGACCATGAATTGGGGATTCATACCCACGCAACCTTGCTGAGGAAGGAAAGAAAGGAGGTAATTCAGGGGACAGAGACAGATCTGAAAAGTAGCAGAGTAGAGAGGACAATTTGGAGAAGAGAAGAGATCATGTTTTCAACTATGGAGGGGAGAGAAAAGAAGAGAATCAAGCTCGTTTTGGATGTAAGAATCCATAGGAAGGATCTCACTACAAGCTAATAAATGAGGCTGGTGACCAACTAAGGAAGTGCTCACGTAGACCTCCTTTCTTGGTGTAGAGAAAATCGATTGCCAAGATCTTATGGGAGGAGGCGAGTAACCTCTGTCCCTGACTGTCATGGAACAAGGAGAATGAATATCTCTCAGAGCATCATGGCCTAGCTTGGGGGTGGCCAACGTTAAATCTGTCAGGAGTGGTTGTTCCTATGGTTGGGTGGAAATAAGCACCCCTTTTAGTAGTCGCTTCGCATTCTCCATTTATGATAAGTATTTTCATACTCTATGTAATACATTGGATGCAATGATTGAATATCTTTGTTTAGGGTTAAGTCTTGGAGTATTTGAACATTTATTAGAAATTCTCATTTTCTTCTATAAACTGCTATATTTACTTGGTCTTTGATTTACCTTAGTTTAGCGACTAGAGATTTATGGGATGTGAATCTACAGGAGAGTTGGGGTAGGACTAAATAAAGTGTCTAAGTCCTACCGATCTTTTGAGTTACCTTAGTGAGAATGCCAAGTTCAACTTTGTGGGTGAAGGGTGTTTCCTTCATACTATCCACCAATGTGAACAAGGGCTCATGCCCATGTCCTTAACCCATTTTTTGCTAAAAGGATTAACACTTAGCCCAAACTAATTTCCAAAGGATCCATATGACCAGGGTCTGGGAACCCTATGTTAGTCCGAAAGGAGCTAGCCCTTTTGGATTCAGAACTTTGAAACTTATGGCTCCACAACCCTTGAAAGTAGCCGAAGGCTAGAGTCACGAATAGATGAGGGTCATAGATCTAAGGATCCAGTGGAGATATCTCTCGGCCATTAGATTGGACTTAGGAATGGGTAGCGTTAAGTACTTCGAAGAAACTCCTGAATGTTTGAGTCGCAGAGTTAATCTGGACCATTGTGAATAGAGGGACGTGTGTCCACAAATCAACAACTATACGAAAGTTTGGGTATTCGGTGGTATAGAGACGCACGAATTTCCATGAAGCTCTGCAAGCCAGAGTAAATCCTGGACGTGAATGCTAGGTACATGTGGTGATAGATCAGGCATGGTCTGGAGAGGAAGCTGGAAGATACACGTCGAACTCCCGAATGTCAAAATTTTGAAAAGTAATGTGGACTGTCGATCCTCGGATCCTTTGGGATCCCTCTCAGTCGTCCCTCTAAGGACTACATTGAGAACCCCTCTCAACTGCTCAAACAACTAGGAACATGTCATGGAGAGGCACATGGCCCCTTCTTGTCCCGTGTCAAATGTTTTTAGTTGAACTAGAAGAGTCATTGGATGAGAAGCTATGTAGCAAGAGATCCTATAGTCTAGAGACTTGGTACTCTCGAGGAACTTGGCCAAGAGTTTTCAAGGTGTGAAAACTCCCGAAGTCGCGAATGACAAAGTGAATCTCAACTATTGATAGGTAGAGGATATGTGGTGTTAGATCCAAGAGTCTGGAGAATTGGCTCTTCGGGGGATTTACGATGTGAGGAGTTGGTAAGCTCTGAAGCTTGAAGATGAGAAGTATCAAGAGCAGTAGATATATGGATTTGCGTGGATAGATATCAACCATGAGATTCAAATGAAGTGAGAATATTGTATCTCCAGGGCTGAGGTGGCTCACTGACGTCATCTAGGGTGATGTGGACTCACAACTAAGGTGCCGCATGTCACCCAAATATGGACAATTCACAAACCCCTTATTCCTATTAGAGTATGACATGTGCCACTCATAGCCCTCGTCGCATGTCAGCCTCCGGTCCATGCCCGCATGGCCAATGTGGTTGATGATGCGACCGAGAGTCTAGGACTTCGATAGTTCGAAAGATTGGGGTGTAATATAATAAAGGGACATTCAACGTCAATGGTCAATCATCGAACGCTGAACGTTCAATGATGATCATCAATTATCGAATTTTGAAACATTCAACTTCTATTGTCGACTGACGAATGTCGAACATTGGAACATTCAACATAAAACGTCGAACGTTGATCGTCGAAGGGCCAAGGCCACGTGGTGAGATTTCAGGACTTCGGGGATTAATAAAAAATGGGTGTTCAATGTCCAATGTCGAAGACTCCAACTAATAATGCATGTGTAACTTCGAGAGGCAATAATTTGCAGACCAGAGCTCAGATTTTAGTGTGGTGGTGACCATTAGAAATATCATGGTGAGCAGTATCCAATGGAGATCTTGGAATTAGGATTTGAGAGAGTTAGGAAAAACTAAAATTTGATGCCCCATCCCTAGAAAGGGTATTTATGGGTTGGATGTGTTACACACTCCATATTGGAGCCCTCTTCATCGTCGAAATTCATCCATACCAAAATTCTATAGATCTTCCGATCACATTTTCCAACTATGACTGATTTTGCTGACCCAATCCTCTGACCTGAGCTCCCGATCCGATCCTCTGACCTGATATCCTGACGTCGAACGATTTTTCAAAAATGATCCTTCGACCTGACCTCTTGACCTGATCCTCTGACTTGATCTCCTGACGCCGACCAATTGTTTCGACCCGATCTCCCGACCCCTCCAATTTTTCTGACCCTACCAACTCTCCCAAAATACCATTCTGACAACATTTTTAAAATGACCATATATTGGGCTACAATTGTCTAAATTGAGCCCATTATACCTCATTGGAAATTTATTGAGAAGAGGAATGAAATGAAAGAGGTATGATGGTTAGAAAAGTGACATAAAGTCTCATAAATTATAGAGAACATTAGGCCACGAATTTGGGGGGGGAATGGATTGTGCATACTTTAAACAGTCATATCTGGAGATATGAGTAATGAAATCAATCTAGAAATATCTTGATGGAAATCTAGAGGAGAGGAGAAGAGGATGGGATGGATAGTACTAGAAGATTGAGATAAAAGAAGGATCGAAAATGAAAAACACAGGTAGAACCTAAATTCAGATGAAGAACTAGATATGCATACTTCAAACAATCATATCTTAAGTTACGATAAACAAAATCAGACAAACAAGGGCTCAATAGAAAGTTTAGATAGAGGAGAATAATCTTGAATGATTTCATTCAATATACAAAATCCAGAAATTCCCAGAAAATTTCGAGGATTGAAGATAACGTCAATGAGCAGAGTCAATGATTGTTTTTTAACGAATTTCATTTTCAAACTACCATAGGGAGAATGTAACCATCCAGGAGTCTCTTCATATTCGATTTGTAACTCCCACATCCATATTTTTGAAATGTAAAAAATAAATTGGGGGAAAATGAAATGAACAATCAAGAGAACTCAAGAGTCTCTCTTGTCTTATAAAAATATAACTCATAGGATAATGAGCGACTTTTTCCCTTTGTAACAGAAATATGGTACTATTACTTCTGAAGAATAAAGAGAAGGAGGCATTTCAGAAATTTGTGGCTTTGATGGATGTAGTATAGACTACTCTTGATGCATTTATATTTTTCTTGAGTAGATAGGATTCTGTTGTGTGAAATGTTTCTGCACTCTGTGTTGTTTACTTAAGCTGTCACATGTTTCTTTATGGGTACATAAATTATGTTATAAATCTATTGTGCAACTATTGGTCTATACCTCTGTAACATTATTTCTTTCATTTACCATTAGAATACATGAATTATTTATGGTTATGATGGTTATCTTTCTTTGAACTCATTCTATTAGTTTTTCTCCTGGGATAGGTTAGAATTAGTTAGATTAGATTAGTTATCATTTATTTATTTTAGCCTTATAATTGGTTACAACTCTTTGGAGGGAAGTTTGTTGTATTTCCCCCTTTTTATTATTTTAATTCTAAGCGGCAACGAGGCCCATAAACGTGCAGGAAATGCTACCCCAAACAAGAGTGGGTCTGATTGGGACCTATCATCGAGCGTTCTCCCTCATATGATTGAACGGGTCATTCTATCCTGTCAACGTATTGTATAGTAAATATTCTTTAAAAAGGGAATTTGAGGGTTGGGGCTCAATTTCATGACATTCAAGTGTTTGCGACACCTTTTCAACTCATCCATGTTGAAAATAAATTAGTCGTGGACAAACATTAATCCCTATTTTAAACTCCCCAAGGCCTACCACCCTCTAGAGGTGAGCATGATCATTTTATTCCACTCATACAAGGTAGCCTCCCACCTAATCTACACATATATCACCATCCATTTTCCCAAAAAACTGAAATTAAAAAGTTTGTTTAGGAGTTCCTAGCTACTACTATCATCCACCCTAGTACCAACCCTTATTCTTCATAGGTCATGGTCCTAAAGAAAGAAGGAACTTGGCACATGTGTCCTGACTTTTGATCGCTCAAAAAAATAATAGTCGAGGATAATTTCCCCATTCCCATCATTGATGACCTTTTGGATGAAATCAAGGGTGCTCAATTATTCACCAAACTTGTGCTTTACTAAGGCTATCACCAAATTCGCATGAAGGAGGAAAATATTCCCATAACTGATTTTCACACTCATGCAGGCCATTATGAGTTCTTGGTAATTCCCTCTGGCCTTTGTCATGCACCTTCCATCTTTTAGATTCTCATGAACATAATCTTTCGACCCTTTCTACATCATTTTTCCCTTGTCTTTTTTTTATGACATCTTGATCTATAATATAACTTGGCAAGACATATGTGAATCATGTCTTAAAACTACTTTTTATTCATCAAATATTTCTCAAGAGGTCCAAATATGCATTTGATGTCTCTGAAGTGGAATATTTGGGTAATTTTTTTATTCATGGCAACGTATGTGTGGATTCAAAGAAACTTTAATCCATGAAGGATTGGCTCCATCCATAAACTCTTAGAATTTTAGGAGGTTTTCTTGGTCTCATTAATTAATACTGAAAGTTCATAGAGAACTATGGTAATCTTATAGCTCCCCTCACAACCTTACTTAAAAAAATATATTTTAGTTTGAATGCCACCACCGAGCAAGCCTTTCAAGATTTGGAGAATATTATGTGTACAAACCTAGTACTCACTCTGCCATACTTCACTAAGACCTTTGTCTTGGAATGTGACACATCTATTAAAGGCATCATAGTAACACTCATGAAAGAGGGATGCTCACTATCATTTATGAGAAAACAATACTATGAGAGGTACTTGCGAAAATCAACTTATGAAAACGAAATGATGGCTATGTTGCAAGTTGTAGATATCTAGCATCCATACTTGCTTGGGAAACATTTATAGATTAAAATAGATAATTGTAGCTTGAAATACTTCCTGGAGAAAAAGGATTTCATCCCCCAATCAATAGAAATGGGTCACCAAAACATTGGGATATGACTATGAGATAATATATAAGGGAAAGAAGAATGTGGTAGAAACTTCTCTCTCTTTTTCTCTACGGCATGAAATGTATGGGTCCCTCTTTTCACTCTCCTTGATAGTAGCATATTTTCACTCTCCTTCATAGTAGTAGACTAGTTGAATCATGTATACAAAGAATGGTTAAAATATCCCAATATCACTCAACCAATACAATAACTTCAAATGGTACCCCATGCATATCAAAGATACACTTGAAAAAATGAACAAGTTTATTGTACAAGGAATCTTTATTTGAACAAGAAGTCAACAATTAAATCAACATTCAATATTTCTTGAAACATATGAAAGGATTAAACATTCATTTTTTTGGGAAGGAACGAAGAAGGATATCCACACCTTTGTGGTAGAGTGTGACCTTTTCTAATGACACAAAGGAGAAATTATGAAGCCCAGGTGAACAACAACCTTTACCCATTATACCATCTATATGGACTTCATCATGAGGTTAACCAAATCTGGAAATAAACTTGTCATCCTAATTGTGGTTGATCAACTTTCAAAATATGATCATTTGTGTGCTCCAAAACACCACTTTAAAGCCTTCATGGTCACTCAAGTATTCATGGATAATATATTTAAGCTCCATGGTATGTTGCAATATATTTTGATATACCATGACCCTACTTTCAATACCACTTTCTTGCAAGATTTGTTTTATCTCCAGGGAATTCAATTGAATCTTAGTACTACCTATCACCCCAGACTAATGGTCAGATTGAAGTTGTCAACAAGTACTTAGAAATGTATTTGAGGTTTTATACTTTAGAATGACAATCCCAATGTGTTCATTGCTTACCTCTAATATAATGTGTTTGAGAAAATAAGTTATTTCCAAACATGATGAATACCTTAAGAAACTACTCACATAACTAGATCATATATGAATAAACCAATTTTTTACATGGTTAAGCCCCTCAAAGGGGGAAAGAGACCACATCCCCAACCAAGACAACCACTTGAGGCAGTATATTAACACAAAAACAACTATTGTACATAAGATTTTCTCACTATTTGTCTTCAACAAATGACCCTTCATTCTCTTTAAATAGAGATAATGGACCAATTAGGTATTAATCAATGGTCAATATAACCATTAGCATTGAAGAGAATATGAATCATTGGATCACTTTTTGTATAGAATATATCTGATATGTAATCTATTATGGATATTCCACTAGATAGTTCGTGAGAATAGATATAATAAAATACTGAAATATTTATTGTGAAGGTTAATTTCCTTTAGATCTTAGATTCTTTAATTACCATTTTTTTGCTTAAAATGCACGAAATAGATGAAATGCGAAAAATAGAGAACAAAAATAAATACTCACATGCTATCTACAAATAAACACAAGATATAACATGGGAGACCCAATACCAAAGATCCAACTATAAGGTGAGTCGATATACTCTCTTCTCTTCAAATGCAACTACAAAGCAAGAGGCACTGTTTGTGGAACTTTTTTTGACAATGTGGCTTGCATGGATACTACAAAATCTCTCCTCCATTCTCTCAAAATACCACTAATCCAAAAATGGAAGGAATTAATAACAAATTGACATTAATAAGATGCTCATGCATTATTAAAGAGTTCAGCCATCAATAACCATGCTGCAAATAAGAGAAGATAACAACAATAAGAAAGAGACAAAGACAACAAAAAACTTGGTAACGGAGTTCACCAATATGTGGGTAAAAAATGCCCCTCAAAACATGAGAAATGGGCCAAAAACTCTAACTCTTCTTTACATTCCCTGCATACAAAGTACTCTCTCAAGCTCAATAAGCCTGGTTTATATAGTTTTTAGGTTCAGTTTGGGAAGCCCAACTTCCCACAAAAATCTGGTCTCTTTTTGGGATCAAATCCTCCTCCAAATGGGCAATAAATCCCCCAAAACAACCAATCTAGGCCAAAACCCAATGTTGTAACAAAATATCAAAATTAGCCCCAAAGGCCTGGGCGCGCAATCTAAAACAAGGTCACATGGAAATAAATGGCCAAGCGCCAGCCCCTAAGGGTTGTGCACTGGACCTTAGCCCGCAATTAATGGTCACATGGTGCAATTTGAAAAGGCTGCACCCTAACAGTGCACCTTTGTTGTGGTCACCGCCCCCAATCATGTGCACCATAGGCGCTGGTGGTTAGGCCTTAAATCGTGGCCCCAATGCCCTTTTCTGATCCGGTAGTGGAGCACTCCAAATGGAAGGCTATGGTTATGTGAAAACAAATAAATCCACATCCTAGGTCTTAGCCCCAACCCCTTTTAGCCTTCGCCCTGTCATTTAAAACACCTTATATATAATAATGTGGACTTGTTAATACAAGTCCCACCATTGGTGCGTTGGCAATCTGACCTGTCCCAAGGAATTTACCCTACCAAGAGGTCATGGGGTCGAATCTTATGAAGCTTAAAACGTTTTACCCAACCAATGAATGTTGGGATGCCACATGGCAGCCCATGTCTGGGCCACGTGGCACCCTTTCATTTACCCACAAAATGTGCCACTTGTCGAAATGGGATTGGACCACTGTCATCTACCCAGTCATCCTGTTGCTGCACTACCACGTGTCTAAATGCTATGTCAGCATGATGACTTCATCATGATGTCATGCTGACATCATCATTGACTTTTTTCTTGTTGACTTTTTCTCTATTTGGGAAAATGATCAGAGTGTGATAACTCTCGCATACGACGTTCATTTGAGAAAGTAAATATATGGCCAAAATCATAGAGATGATACAGTTACAATGAAATTGGTTTCAGCTGATTCCGAGAAATTTCATTTTTGAGCATTTTCAAGACCTGGGGAGCCTCATGGATCATTCCTCCCCACTTGGAAGATTTTGGACCACCAAAATTCTGGTATCAGTTGGTAAATAAGTGAGGATACCGTGTCCTCACTCTTTTGGTCTCCATCCACTTGGCCTGACTTGGATTTGTGCCCTTCAATCCCACTCGAAGATACTGCACATCACCCATGCAAGAAGTACAAACTCTTTTGTCCAAAATGGTGTCTTCCTGCAACTCATTCATTCTCTCCTGCAACTCTTTTGTCCAAAATATTCTATGGTAGGAATCTGAACATTCTCTCCTTGATCCTCGATCATAGGAGGCTCATACAATCTCAAGTTTTCCACATTTACAACTGAATAAATTTGCATATATGGAGGCAATTCTAACTGGACAATCTTGTCTAAAATTTTGAAAGGACCATAACGAATTGGTTTAATATTTTTACCTTCTCTTTGCATCTTTTCCTTCCTGATGTATAACTAGAATTTATCTCATGCTTTGAACTGATTATCAACTCGATGCATATCATGCCTTGCCTTGTACTTGGCTTGGATGTTCTCCAACTATTCCTCTACCGCCCGATGAATCAACTGGATCTGTTCAATGAAATTTGTAGCCCTGTCCACATCACTCTGTCCTTCTACTGCAATGTCTTTCCCAAAGAAAAAATCCAAAGGATATTTTGGTAAGTACCCCAAACATTTTTCAAATGGAGATCTCTGAGTGGAAGAATGCTTGGATCGATTATACGCATGTTGTACATAACACAAATGTTCATCCCAAAGCTTAGGATGTTTGTTGCAATATGCCTGAAGTAGATGCACTACTATTTTTTTCACCACCTTTGTCTTCCTGTCCATCTATGGATGAAATGTTGTGCTCTTCTTTAGCCTGGTTTCCATAAGTTCCCACAAGATTGACCAAAATTTCCCCATGAACCTAGAGTCTCGATCAAATACAATAGAAGTAGGTAATCCAAAATGAACCCATACATTTTCAAAGAACATTTGAGTTGTTTGTTAAGTTGTGACTTGATTTTTACAAGGAATTAGAACACACATCTTGTTGAACCTATCCACAACCACATACAGGTAATCATGACCTTTTCTAGACATAGGAAATCCCCCACAAAATCCATAGATACACTTTCCCATGGTCTAGAAGGAATAGGAAGTGGAGTGTACAATCCTAGATTTATGTTACTTGGTTTTCTTATTGCACACATAGTACATCCCTTTACATAATTAGACACATTTTCATGCATTCGAGGCCAATAACAAAATATGTGTAACTGAGAAACTGTTTTGTCTACACCAAAATGTCCTGCTATAAGAGAAGTATGTGCCTCCCTGATTACATGGACTCTTTCACTTTTTGGAATACATAATTTTCCCAAATGATACAAAAGTTTGTCTTTAATATGATAATTCAATTCTTCCACTCTTTTACCATGACTTAAAGTTGCATAGACTTCCTTAAAATGACTTAAAGTTGCATAGACCGTCACAACAAGAGTTCTAAACTCGTGAAATCGCGATTCACGAAATAGCGATAAGATCTCAGCCGTCCATTTGTTCGGACACGTGGCGGACATCGAGGAACCCATCGACGTTTTGGCAATTGCGGTTTCAAGTTGATAGAAACTTTGGAGTCGCAAGTCGTGAAATCGTGAAACGACGAGGACCATCCATCTTGAGGGGACGCGTGGCATCAATCCAAGGACACGGAAAAGTCCCGAAAAGGAAAGGGCCATTGGCACATCGGGATTCAGCGTTTCGTAAATCCTAAGGACAAGAAACATGAGCATTTCAGAACTGCAAAGTCCGAAATCCCGACAGGAGGAAAGTTCCATTTTGGGGCCCAACTGACGTCATCTCGTCAAAACGAGGGATCGAGAATCTCCATGGTGAAAACCCCGAAGCAGCCTTGAGCCGTCCATCTGTTGGGACGCGTGGCAGAAATCGAGGCCTTCAAAAAATCCCGATAGGAGAGTGCATCGGCATTACGGGATTCGGAAAATCGTGGATCCTAAAGACGAGACGTCTAGAGCAGTTGAAGTCTCGAAATTGCGAGAAGTGATCAGGACCGTCCATCATAGGAGGACGCGTGGAGGAGATCAAAGCATTCGGGAAATCTCCCGAAGGAAAAAGTCTCCTATCGAGAAATCGACAAATTGGAGATCGGGGAATCGAGGAGTCAGAAGAGATCGTCATCATAAATCGCGAAATACTGATTCGCGATATCCCGATAAGATCTGGACCGTCAGATCACGGAAAGATCTGGACCGTTAAAACGTCCAAAAGAAAATTTCGCATTCCGACAATTTGAAAGGCAAAAAACCCAAAAAACCCATAGCGCTTTAACATTAAGGTGCATGGTCACATTGCACCGTGACAAAGGAAAATTCAAGGCCAATAATCTCCCTTCGACCATCGGCAAATCGACGTTTCTGCGATCAGAGGTAAATACGAAATTTCCCTCTATTTTTTTTCTGAGATTTTTTTTCAAACAAATATGTCGTCTAGCAATTTAGGACCAACTCAGGGTCCAATTCTTCTGGGAAAGAATTACGAGTTTTGGTCTCTTCGAATGAGGTCGTTCTTGCAAGCACAAGAATGCTAGGAACCAGTGGATCTTGGATATGTGGAACCAGATCCAGCAGCCCATTTTGCCATGACAAATCCACAGAGAATTGCTCAGGCAACACTGAGGAACAAAGAAAATAAAGTGAAATTTTGGATTCAGAATTCTGTGGATGATTCGATTTTCTCAAAAATCACAAGTGTTGGTACTTCAAAACAGGCCTGGGATATCCTTAAATCTTCCTATCAAGGAAATGACAAGGTCAAAACAGTTAAACTGCAGACCTTGAGGACACAATTCGAGACTTTAAGAATGACAGAGTCTGAAAATGTGGATCAGTTCATGACCAGAGTCATGGGAATCGTGAACCAGATCAGATTGACTGGCGAAGCCATCACTAATCAACAAATTGTTGAGAAAATCCTCAGAAGTTTACCCGAGAAATTTGAAATGGTTGTAATAGCAATCCTTGAATCCAAGGATCTGTCAAGATTTTCAACAGATGAACTAATTGGTTCTATGGTGACACATGAGACCAGACTGCATCTCACAGATGAGTCAATCTCTAATGCTTTCAAAACTCAATTCTCCTTCAACAAAGGGAGAGGCAGAGGAAGAAGCAGAGGTCACCAAGGCAGAGGGAGCAATCAAAATAACTCTCACTCCAGTGGAGGTAACAGACAACAATATCCAAATCAAAATTTCCAAGGTCAAAGACAACAACAACAAAATAAACATCAGAATTTCCAGCCTCAAAGAGGCACAGGGAGAAGATCAAATGACAAATCAAGCATATGATGCTATTACTACAAAAAGTATGGGAACTATGAATCTGAATGCAGGAAGAAGCAAGCAGATCATCTCTCGGGCAGAGCACATGTGTCAAATCACACGAGAGAAAACTCAGGAGGTATGTTTCTTTCGTGTCACAACATTGAACATCAACCTAAAGATCTCTGGTTGCTGGACAATGGATGTAGCAATCACATGACAGGTAACAAAGAATTAATTTCATGCATTGATTCTTCAATCTCATATGATATTACACTTGGAAATGATTATTTAGTCAAAGTTCAAGGGAAAGGAACTGTTCCTATTCTTACTAAACAGAATGTAAAGAAAAACATAAACAATGTCTATCATGTACCAGATCTGAAACATAACTTGTTAAGTGTAGGACAGATCATTGAACATGGCTATAAGGTACTTTTTGAGGGAGCATCTTGCAAAATATATGACAAATACCCCAGCAGAAAACTGATTTTTGAAATCCATATGACTCCAAATAGGATGTTTCCCCTTACCCTCAGAACTGCAAATCTGATTCAACCCTATGCACAAAGTGAATCTAACCTGAATGAAACTATGGTTTGGCATACAAGATTTGGACATCTACCATTTCAAAGTCTAATTCTTCTTCAGAAGAACTCCATGGTCAAAGGTCTACCTATCTTTAAAGAGCAAATTCCCCCATGTGAGTCTTGCATACTTGGAAAACATAAGAGAACTAGTTTTCCACAGTATTCCAATCAAGCCAAACAACATCTTGAACTTGTTCACACTGACCTATGTGGACCAATGCAAACAGAGTCAATAGGTGGTAGCTTTTACTTTCTAACATTTATTGATGATTTCAGCAGAAAAATATGGATCTATTTTCTCAGACACAAGTCTGAAATTTTCACAAAATTCAAAGAATTCAGAGCAGAAGCTGAAAAACAGAGTGGAAAACATATCAAAGTACTCAGGTCAGATGGAGGAGGAGAATACAACTCTAGAGAATTTTCAAATTTCTGCAAATCACAAGACATTATCATGAAAACAACAACCAGGTATACTCCACAACAGAATGGAGTGGCTGAAAGGAAAAATCAGACAATAATGAATATGGCAAGAACACTTCTCAAAGAGAAAAGTTTGTCAAATAGGTTTTGGGCTGAAGCAGTAGCATGCTCAGTTTAT
>ML780881.1:451776-478096 GCA_009831015.1 Picea engelmannii | reverse complement strand
TCAACATTCCTGAATGGTTTCTTAGAAGAAGAAGTTTATGTCGATCAGCCACCTGGATTTGAAGTCCAAGAGCACCCAGCCAAAGTATATCGGTTGAAGAAAGCCTTGTATGGATTAAAGCAAGCTCCAAGAGCTTGGTACAGTAGAATTGACACTTATCTGATCAAAAGTGGTTTCAGCAGAAGTCAAAATGAGCCAACTCTTTACACCAAAACAGATCAGCACGATAAAATTTTGATTGTATGTTTATATGTTGATGACATGATCTATACAGGAAATCTTGAGTTAACAGATTTTAAACATGCCATGCAATCTGAATTTGAGATGACAGATCTTGGCATAATGAAATATTTTTTAGGGATTGAGGTTCATCAATCAGCTAAAGGCATTTTTGTCTGTCAGCAAAAGTATGCAGCAGACATTCTCAAAAGATTTCGCATGGAAGGATGCAATCCAGCAAAAACCCCCATACCACTAGGCACAAAATTGAGAAAAAATGATGAAGGTCCTACAGTGGACTCTACTTTATACAAAAGTTTAGTAGGCAGTTTGTTGTATCTCACAGCAACTAGGCCTGACATTATGTATGCAGCCAACCTTGTTTCCAGATTCATGGAATCACCCAAAGATTCTCATTGGAAAATGGCGAAACAAATTCTGAGATATGTTGCAGGAACTCTCAATGTTGGCTTATGGTACACTAAATCTGATAGTAATCAACTTTCTGGTTACACAGACAGTGATTTTGCAGGCAGCCTAGATGACAGGAAAAGCACATCTGGACACGTTTTTCAACTGGGCACGAACCTAATCTCATGGGAATCAAAGAAGCATCCAATTGTATCAATATCTTCTGCAGAGGCAGAGTATGTAGCTGCTACCTCAGCTTTCTGTCAAGCTGTGTAGCTGAGAAGAATATTGAAAGATATGTCACATACAGAAAAGGATCCAACTCCTATTTTCTGTGATAATACATCAGAAATTTCTTTATCTAAAAATCATGTGTTTCATAAGAAAAGCAAACACATTGACACTCGTTTTCATTTCATACGCGAGCTAGTGAATAATGGTGATATTGCACTACAATTCTGTGGTTCTCGAGATCATCTTGCTGATATCTTTACAAAGCCACTAGGAAAGTCAGTTTTTGATTTTCAGAGACAACACTTAGGCATAATCAGTGCTGATGATTGTAACTGTTGAGTTTAAGAGGGAGTGTTAAATAAAATGTAAACTCAACAGTCTGACTGTACACTGCCAGCTGTACTTTCTATTTTTGTCTTGCTTGAGCCTATTTAGCTCATCCATCTCCCATTGCATTGTACTTTTTAACTTCTTCAGTACTTCTTCATACATTCCAATATACTGTTCTATTCTTCTCTCTGCATTTCTCTTTTCTTCACAATTTATCAAAATACACAAAGATTACATCAGGTTTTGGCACTCATGATAATGCTCAAAGGGTTTACAATTCTTCAAGAATGGTTTGATTTCCAGACTCACTATATCCTCTTTTGCAACGTTTTGGTATGTTTAGCTTCCAAGGCACGTTTTTAGAAAATAGATGAAAAATTATATCAAACAACCTAACAAATGAGGTCAACATCACACTAAATGTTTCTATTTTTAAGGTTTCATCATTCGTTTTATTGCAAACTTTATGGTTCTTCTGTGACCTTAAATCATAAATATTCTAATAATACTATAAATGAAACTTTGAGGAATATTGCATCGCTATTTTTTTAGGTAATATCTATGCTCCTGCAATCTATTGGAAAACTTTTAATGCATTCTGAAATCACACAAAAGATCTCTCTTGAAAGTGTTGTGGATACACCAAATTACTCATCATTTGTAGTATTAAAACATTTTCCATTGAAAATAATCTAATAAATTTCTTGAAACTAGTATCTTACTTCACTTCACGGTTGAAACTAATATGTTGATTGATATTTTGATATTTGGCCTCTTGTCTTGGAGAGATCCTGGAGCTTAGGGATTTTAGGTTTTTACAAAGAAAACCCCAAAATTGTGAGTGTGTAGGTTTTCATATCTTGTCATATTGCTTATTGAAATTTTTGGATATAAACTATGTTAAGATTTTTCAAAACGTCCAACATTTCGAGTGGACACTCCAGCCATCGTCAGGGACAAAAGAAACTAAAAATATTTGAAATTAGTGCTCATGAGAACTTTATAACACAGATTTGGAGAGAGTGAACCATTGAGAAGGGGCAAATCAAAGGATTAAATTAATAAAATATCCATTATAATAACATTAAAGAATTGTTTACAAGAGGGAGGATGAAAATTTTAAAAATCGAAATCAAGAAAAGGGGGGGATATAAGAAATTGAATGTGATGAAAAAATATTAAATAGATGAGAAATTATTTGGATGCAACAAATCGTTCCCAAAACAATTTGTGAAGGCAATTCTGGGTTAATATTTGGCCTTCACCACTTGGTGAAAATCGATGTGTATGGAACCTAACGTGGGTATCATGATAAGTTTAAATTTTTCCCTTTCTGAAAGTGTTGTGTGTGTGTGGGTGTTTTCAACCTAGTTTGAGTATCCAGTGTGTGGGTGTTTTTTTTTTCTCCAATTGTGTGATTGATGTAGAATGGGTGTTTTACAAAAACCAATGTTCAAAGCCTTCATATGTTCTGAATTTCCATTGAAAAAATCGATTTGGTATGGGTGATTATATGGACATTACATATGGTATGGCCAACATTGACAACCTTCTATCTCTACTTTTCCATTTTAAGTTGATCATCTCTAGGGTTTTAATTGTGGAATAATGACTCACTTGATGCTCACATATCTTTTGTAATAATGACTCACTTGATTCTCACATAAACACACAAAGATCACATCAGGTTTTGGCACTCATTATAATGCTCAAAGGGTTTACAATTCTTCATGAATGGTTTGATTTCCAAACTCACTATATCCTATTTTGCAACGTTTTGGTATGTTTAGCTTCCAAGGCACATCTTTAGAAAATAGATGAAAAAGTATATCAAATAACCTAACAAATGATGCCAACATCACACTAAATGCTTCTATTTTTAAGGTTTCATCACTCGTTTTATTGCAAAATTTATGGTTCTTTTGTGACCTTAAATCATAAATATTCTAATAATACTATAAATGAAAGTTTGAGGAATATTGCATTACTATTGTTTAGGTAATATCTATGCTATTGCAATCTATTGGAAAACGTTTAATGCATTCTGAAATCACACATAAGATCTCTCTTGAAAGTGATGTGGATACACCAAATTACTCATCATTTGTAGTATTACAACATTTTCCATTGAAAAGAATCTAATAAATTTCTTGAAACTAGTATCTTACTTCACAGTTGAAACTAATATGTTGATTGATATTTTGATATTTGGCCTCTTGTCTTGGAGAGCTCTTGGAGCTTAGGGGTTTTAGGTTATTACAAAGAAAACCCCAAAATTATGAGTATGCAGGTTTTCATATCTTATCATATTGCTTATTGAATTTTTTGGATATAAACTATGTTAAGAGTTTTCGAAATGTCCAAAATTTCGAGTGGACACTCCAGCCATCCTCAAGGACAAAAGAAACTAAAGATATTCGAAATGAGTGCTCATGGGGACTTTATAACAAATATTTGGAGAGAGAGAATCATTGAGAAGTGGTAGATCAAAAGATTAAATAAATAAAATATCCATTATAATAACATTAAAGAATTTCTTACAAGAGGGAGGATGAAAAGGGGGGGATATAAGAAATTGAATGTGATGAAAAAATATTAAATAGATGAGAAATTATTTGGATGCAACAAATCGTTCTCAAAATAATTTGTAAAAGAAATTCCTGGTTAATATTTGGCCTTCACCACTTGGTGAAAATCGATGTGTATGGAACCTAACGTGGGTATCATGATAAGCTTTAATTTTTACCTTTCTGAAAGTGTTGTGTGTGTGTGGGTGTTTTCAACCTAGTTTGAGTATCCAGTTTGTGGGTATTTCTTTTTCTCCAATTGTGTGATTGATGTAGAATGGGTGTTTTAGAAAAACCAGTGTTCAAAGCCTTCATATGTTCTAAATTTCCATTGAAAAAATCGATTTGGTATGGGTGATTATATGGACATTACATATGGTATGGACAACATTGACAACCTTCTATCTATACTTTTCCATTTTAAGTTGATCATCTCTAGGGTTTTAATCCAATCTTTTCCTGTATGATGGCTGAATTTTATATGAAGTACAGTGGGAGGGTTTTTTCCCTATTTTTATTTAGGTGATATTTCCTTCTTTTTCTTAGTATTCTTTGCCCTAGAAGCAGTGGTTCTACTGATCCACAAATTTTAATGTTATTTGGTGATTAATTTAACCTCTAAATTCCAAACCCTAAAAAATGAAAGATTGAATTCAATCACAACAAACAGAGATGTGAGATAATGAAAACCTACCAATAATGATGTAACTTAATGATATAATGTAAATGATTGAAAATATGATTATGAACTCTTGGTACTACTTTAATAGTGTTTTTTTCTTAATTGGATTGGTTAGTATTTTGTCTTAATTCTAGTGTAATTGTGATGGGTGATGGCTCAGGAGCATGGTATTTATAGTGTACTCCTTACTAGTTAGATTAGTACCATTGGTAATGATTAGTTTAGTTTCTTGAGGGAATTGAAACTCTTACAATCCTTTGATCGTGTATATATCAAATGGTGGAAATAACTTGGATGAATGTATGAGTTATGATAACTGGTAGGATTTTGTGGACTTTGGGGGAATTGGCTAGGTACTACTAACAATGGTATTGACCCTGCTAGTTTGATCAGCCATCGTCATAAGATTTTCTTTTATGCAACAATCATACCTTGATTGATATCCTACCTCCTATGATTTGGTTAATTTCCTTGGGATTTGTTGAGTTGCGGTTTGAATGTTGTGTGAGCCTAGTGGAAAACCTTGGTGCATGTGTACTACTCCTTTGTTAATGCACCGAACCTATGCATTTAATATAGCATGTTGGAAATGGGTTTAGTAATGTTCACTCCTCACAATTCGATATGATCCAATGGTTTTGGTTGGTTTGGGAATTTCAAGTAGATTGAAACAAATATGACATAAACTAATTAAAGGCTTAAGTGCTCAAGGAAATATGAAATGGATCAAATTGGAACTTGGCATTTGATAGTGTGACTATACAAATTTTGTAATATGCCAACCTTCTTATTGAAAGAAGAGGAAATGATAATCATGAAACCTTTGGTATCCCACACGCATAATACGAATGGTCTTTATTGAGTTAGCTTTGGATGACTAACTTAAGTAAGCAAATCCATGTGCTAGATGGATGTTGAGGATGAAATCATGCTTTAGATCCAAAACTAGTAATTATGCAAGGTAGTAAACTTGATTTTGTTGATGAATCATGATAGTTATTTACCCTTTCATGTGATATGTGTTGAAAGGATTATCATTTTCATGATGCTATGTTATATGTGGTTCCAATTATTATGTTGATGCTATGTTATATGTGGTTCCAATTATTATGTTGATGCAATGTTATATTGTTATATCTTTGATAAAGATATGTGGATGTAATTTTGTGGAAATATTTATATGTTATATGTGGTTCCAAATATTTTGTTGATGCAATGTTATATTGTTATATATTTGATAAAGATATGTGGAGGTTATATTTATTATGATAATATCTCCTTTTGTGATGGAATCATGTCATTCCGTGGAAATATTTATGCTAAGATGTTTCATGATGACATGCAAAAGCATGCGATGATGACAATGTTGTTTTATTCTCGTGATAACATGATTAAGATATCACATGGATTCTTTCTTTGAGATGTTGATATTATGACTACTACATTGATTGCATGTTGTGAGGTGGTGATTGTCACATTATCCAGAGTGGGACTAGAGGGCCGATTTATTTGATGATCTCGTGGGAGCCCACAACCACGAAGGAGAATATTAAAAAGAAACATCTTATGGGCTAGGGACAACTCAATATACTACTTATGAAAATTAATATTATTCCTTGTATTGGAGTTGTGTTATGGGGTTGGACTTCGATGCCTAGGGATTTACCTAGAAGTTGTGGAGGGAGTTTAGGTTAGACTTTCAATATGCCTAGTTAGAACCGATCTAGATGCCTGCTTGGGCAAATGAGGTCTAGATACTTGGGGCTCTGGATAGACCAGTAGGTTTTAAGCTTGATTCTCAAAGTTGGCAAGGACAACTAGAGAGTACTCGCGCTTCCTCATTGTTGTCACTTGGGTGGATTTATACTAGTTAAATAGAGGGTGTAGTGGAAGATACAGGAGCTAAAAGAGGGTGTTGTGAATAATATGGTGAGCTAAATAAAAACCTATAACTAACATGATCAAAAATAACTTTAGGACAAAGTTCCTTGAATGAGGGGTGTATGTTATGCCACATATTATTATTAAATTTATAAATAAATAAAATAATAAAAGAAATATAATAATTCTCCTAAAACGGTCATAATAAGTACTTATTATGGATATTTGGGTAAATAAAAAATGGTAAATAAGGAATGGAAATCTATGGGAAAACCCTAAAAATATATATAATAAAGAATTCAAGTTGATCATGTTAGAAAGTAATGGATGTGCTTGTTTAACCATAGAAAATATAGCAATATTGTCACCCAACCATAGGCCGAAGCCACACCTTAACCTTGATAGAGAATGATTTCAGAAGAAAACCAATAGCCAACCATGGCTAATGCATCAAGCAAAGATAACCAAGACTGATCAGAAAGTCCAACCATAACCAATAGAAAGTTCAAGCCTAAACTAGGAATACAGATTACAGTAGTTGTCGGTTGTAGCTTCTCCCCAGACTTGTGCACTTGCCTAGTTTCTGCAGTGTGCACTTCTTCCCAGATGAAGTTTTGAGTTGTGTATATCAAATGAGGTCTGGATACTTATATTTGTATTTTTTTCCTTAGCTGTCTGGGTTGACTTCTCATTCTGAAGACTAAATACTTAATATTAAACATTTTCTTGAGTCGACTTGTCTTCTAGGGTTATGTTCAACGCTTTAAGGTTTCTTCTTACTTCTCGGAATATTATATTCTTGTCAGGTTTACACGTGGAGGTAAATACCTCCTGCAGCTACCATAATATCAACACTCCCTCTTAGCTAGGGAGGTATTGAAGGAAATGGTCTTGAGCACAAACGTACCATTGAATAGGTAGCATCATCATAGTCATACAGACTATCTCATGATTAGATCACGAGAACCATCATCACTATCATTTGATAGCATCAACTGCATCTTCTCTTGAATCCATACTATATCTGAGTAGTCAGGCATGATGTTGAATAAGTCACTCACTCCACAGAGTAATACAAGGATCATTCTTCTAATCTGGACATACGTCCTAGAAGAATGACTATCCCAACAGATGTTAAAAGGCTACACCATGTATTATATAGACCATTCCTATAGGAATTTCAATCTAGTACTATTTTCTAATCAAGTTATAGAGATCTATCTCAACCTGTATGCCTTAGAAAATATCGTTCTTGAACCATTTTCCTAATCAGGCCACAATTTGTGCCTTAGGAAAATACTAGTCCATGACATGTCAACAAATTGTCAACCTGGACCATTCTCCATAAAGAGAATACATGTCCACCAACAATCTGTTCTATCTAGACCATTCTCTTCCTGGAGAATGTTTGTCCACAGGAACACTGACTATCCATCTAGCTGATAATCATTTTCAACAATACTAATAATCTACATGGAAATCAGAACAATGTCATTCAATAGAACACAAATGTGTCTATCCATAGTAGTACACAACTACAATCCAGTAGTACACTACCACACCAAGTAGCACACAACTACTTAATTAGTGACACTTAGTCACAACCAGTGGAACACATCTACCACAATAGCATACATCTACTGTCCAGAGACATACAGTCTCCATAGCAATCATATCATCTGATATCAACCTGCATAGAAAAACAATATCATGATATAAACTGAGTCAACTGAGTCATTCTTCCACTCACATATGTGAGATCTGGAAGAGTATCTTCCCTCAGAAAGTAAAACATCAACCATGAGCTATTTGGACTATTCTTCTCAAGCATATAAGAATAACTGTCTTGATTTATGAGCCTGGACCATTCAACTAACTAGGCCATTCCTCTGGAATTAAACAAAGTGCAAGCTAGAGAGAATGAATCTACCTTAGGGAATGTTTGTCCTTGATTGTTGAACCTGGACCATTCACCTAACTGGGCCATTCCTCCAACACTAAAAAAAGTGTAACCTAGAGAGAATGATTCTTCCCTAGGGAATGACTGTCTAGACCATTTCCTAAGGAAATGATTGTCCTGCACCAACCTCCAAAACAGACCATTCTTTGAAACTGCTCACAACTTTGAACTTTGAAAGAATGACTGCTCAACGAGGAGGACCATTCTACTTGACCACTACTAAGAGTGAATGTAAAGAAGAAATATTGTCCTATATCATTCCCCCACACTGGCCACAAGGGGAATCTTTGTCTATGGTACATCAACAATCTATCGAACCATTTTCATTACGAAAAATGACCATCCGACCTGGACCATTTTCCGAACTGGAAAATGCCTATCCGTCAGAAATCTCAAACCACTTTTCGAACTAGAAAGGAACTGCTCGTATTGGACCATTTCTCGAACTGAAAAATGATTGTCCATAAATCGATAACACATCAGTGCTCCCTCCCAAACTGGGAATCGTCTCTTCCTTTTTTAATAAGTAATTTGTCTCCACGAGATTCAGCTTGTTTCTTGAGTATGCAAACTTTTTCATCTTGGATAGAGGCTTTACAAAAATGTCTTCTATCTGCTCATCTATGTAGATATATTGGAGAACCACTTCTCCTTTCAAGACGTCATCACAGAGAATGTAATGCTTGATCTCAATGTATTTATGTATTTTTGGAACACTGGTTTTATTTGAAGGATTCATATAGCTCTGATCAATATAGTATATCATAGTTGGATTTATCTCTTTTGTTTCTTGCTAGCTCATAACATCGTGGCAAGGCTCAAAATAGAACATATCCAAGTGGAAATTCTTATTTCATCATGATAGTTTTTCATGGATTAACAATCCATCATCCTGGGCTTCTGAGTAACCATTCTAATACAGTATAGAAAGTTTTCACCACACTTATGTTGTGCATTGGAGGCTCTGCACCAAGTTGTTTGAATCCATACAAGATCTTCTTCCATCTGCATACAAGGGTCTCTTTTGGGTATACCTCAGAATCTTGAGGTTGATCTATATATGCTTCTTTGTTCAATTACTCTGTTGAGGAGAATAGTCCTTACATTCATCCGATGTAAGCTCTGACCCATGGATGTTGCAGAAGATATAATGGGTCAGGTAGAGGTATGTCTGGTTACTGGAACAAGCTATCATCATAGTCTTCTCCCTCCATCTGGGAGAACATTTAGTTCTAAATCTCGCAATGCTTCCATTCATAAGTCTTTCATACATTATTCTTCATCACAACTTCCATTTCTTCTGCTTGATTGCTTCTAGTGGGTTCAAACCAAGTTGGTAGTCTTGTGATTCTCAATATAATGATTGGTTGTTATGGATTTTCTTTCTCTCTTGGAATCTTCATGTTCTTCCTTATGTTTCTCTTTATCTCTTGGGTCCATGGATTTTCTATAGATTGCACTCCCTGAAGATTCCAAATTATTCATTTCATCATAGGATCATAGATGTGGATGGACAACCAAGGATACTTTAAGGCTTATTTTCAAAGAATAATTCTTCTATGGTTAAACTAAACACGTGATGCATTTCATGGTTGTGACCATCAATGGGAACATGGATAGATATTTCATAATCCTTGATGGATCATATTATTTAGGATTTTCTCCCTCCTAATCCTTGCTTCATGCATGAATACATGCTCTTCTTTTGGAATTATATAATCATCTACCTCCAACTAAGAGATTCCACGCTTCCATATGCATCCTTATTATCTTCTGCAAAGTGTCACAAGTATTTTTCCAATTTCCTCTTGATTACTGACTTCTTTCTTTTTTTACTTCTTCCAGTTTTCTTCAAGTTTGATTATGATTTCTGCTTATCTTGCAGTTGTTACTTATGTTAATAGCTTCCACATGAATTGTTACCAAGGGTTGTCGATGTACTTCATCTTTTCATGTGATATCAATCCTTATCTTGTTATTCTTCCATAGGTATTGTTTCTCTTTGAACATCTTATATTTTAAGAAATAGATATACAAGATATGTACATAAATTATGTAAACATGGTATGTACAAGAATTATGAAGAATATTGTTACCTTGTCTTAGAAGAAGAAGTATGTTTTATCCTGCTTGGCCTTCTTTGAGGGTTCCCTTTCTTTGGCAATTGATGCTTCGTGTGTTTCCTTCCTTTTCTTTAACTCGGGACAATGATTCTTGTAGGGACCATATTTTCGACAGTTGAAGCATTGTATTTTTGACATATATTTCTCTTGATTTGATTCCTTCCTTGAGCCAAAATTCTTTTTATTCCTGAAGTTCTTGAATCTTGTTGTGAAATATTGATCATCATATTTCTTTTGGGGATTCTTTTTTTCACTAATCCTTGATTCTTCTTGTGCACAGCTAGTCCAAATTTCTTCAAATGTGGGAAAATCCTTTCTTGAGTTCATGCTTGCGGCAAATGCATCCCATGTATTGGGAAGACCATTGAGTACTATATTTACCAGTTCCTTCTCTGAAATGATTTCTTTAATAACTTGTAGTTGATCTCTTAACTGAGAGATTCTCACAAGGTATGATGTTATGTTGTCATCATCATTCATTTTCATGTCACGAAGCTCATTCTTCATACTCATTACTTGTCCAATGTTTCTGACTGAGAAGATGTTTGTTAGGGCATCATACATCTTCTTAGATGAGTCAAGATGGGAGATGTATGGTATCAAGTGGTATTTTATAGATTCCATGTTAGCACAGGGGAAGACCTAGGGTTCAACACTTCAAAAATGCACCAACAAAACCCTAACTACCGACCCTTTCAGCAACACCTGCAAAGCAGGCGAAGTCTCACCCGAGGTAGAGGCAGGGGGGTTACAAGACTCAGGTGTCTGTTACCAAGCTGGGACATAGATATGTGATTATAATACTCCGCAAATTACTTAGAAGATAGCATGCATTAGCTTATCAACTTCATTCACATCGCAGAAAAAACCCTAAGGATAGATTGACACCGTAACAATGACAAAATACACATCGCACTTAGCATCATAAGTTAGATCTAGCACATTAAACATAAATAAATCAATAAGAATCCATAGATCTAACTATCATATATATAATAATCAATGCACTAAGCAGATTCACAACATAAACATCATAGCACAAAGAAAACCATCAACACAGGATATACGTGGTTCACCCCAGTGTGGGGCTATGTTCACCAATGACTTCTTCTTCTTTATTAGTCTTCAATATCTTACATTCATCTTCTCCTATGCACTAAGACACAAATCCAAGATTTGCACCAGATAGGTGATCTGCGCACTAATCACCAGATCCACCTTCCCAAAATTAGGTCAAGGCATAGATCCAACTCCTCTATCAAGCACAGAGCCTTACATACACATTTTGTTGCACTAAGAAACCCAAAAATACTTGCACTTAGCCTTGAAAGATATTGACTCCCCATCTTCTTCATTACATTCTTACTTATTTATACTTTTACATTTACAAAAAGGCCTAATCATGGGTAAACCCATGGGCCGACATCCCATAACCTGTTACAAAACCCTAAGAACCCCATGTTGGGTCCACAAAGCCCACAAAATAAGTGAGATCTGTGATCTCAGCTCCGCCTCAGTTCTACTTCCTCGATCACTACGTCGAAGTCCAAAAAGTGGTCAAACCTGACCAAGATTTCTTCAAAACTTGGTCGAGGGCCAACAGGCCCCCAACACTCACCTATGACTTGTCTCGAATCACTCAGATCTGGGCAGTGCTGCTTCGAAGGCCTTGAGCTTAGCTCGAGCTCCCTCGACTTGATGCTTCACCTTAGCCTCATGCTCAGAGAGATATTAGATTATCTACTCTGTAATAGACCCTTCCAGACACTGTTCACCTGTTGCAACCACTTTTTCCAGTTTCGAACCTTGTCCTTCAATCTCTTCAAACACCATGCAGGCTTCCTCCTACACCGGTTGTAGGCTCTGTGTGATTTCCATTACTATGCCTTGGATGGAAGTAATATACTACTGGGATGCATTTTGTTCTTGTGATCTCTTCATTCTCTCGACTGTAGTAAGTAACTTCATCTACACCTGTACTGACAGTGCTTGCTACTGCACCTCCTGTAGTTGCACTTCCAGTTTCCTCGGCTCTAGATCTTCTACGATGCATTCATAAGTCTGTGAACTTTTGTTGCTCAGAAGCTTGCATTCTGAAGCGAGGGCCATGATTCTTACAACTGCATTCCTAGAGGCTTCCTCCCTCTAATCGCGCACTTCTTGCAGAGTGCTCGGTACTGCTTGAATCTCCAATTTCGTTATCCTTTCTTGAAGTTGTTGGATGGCCTCAGTGAGCTTCACCATTTGAACCTAAACTCACTCATGTTCCTCCTGTACCAATCCTGGCATAGAGAGAATTTCTCTGCTCACCACTTCTTTGACCGCAGTCTGCTCTGTGAGTAGTTGGTCCTTGTTCCTCTGTATCTTCGCTTTATCTTCCTCGAGCATCGCCTGAAACTCATATTTCTCGTTTTCATAAGCAGTTACACAGTACCGTGCAACTCATAATTGCTCCAATATCTCTTGTTTTTCTTGTTTCAACGCTTTTGTAGCCTTCTCCTTCTCTTCTTGGAATTTCTGAAGTCGAGCCTTTGTTGCATATGCAAGTCTTCGAAGTTGGGTTGGCTCATCCCCCAACTCTGTAGTCTCTGATGAGGAAGGCGTAGTAGGGACTGCGTGGACCGAGAGAATATATTCCTGTACTTCGCTCAATTCCTTTTCTATCCTACCATATATTTTTTCCTTCTTCGCTCCATATCTCTGCAAGAGATCCTTCAATGCATCCTCCATCACTCTGTAGACTAGACTGATATCATCCTCGGTGAGCGTAGCCTCTAGCTGGGGCTTACTGGTGCGGGTAGTCTTTCTTGCTGAGGGTTTCTACGGAGAAACCTTCCTCTTCTTTGGTGTTTCTGCCTCAGTAGGGGGATCCTTCGACGATGTAGCTTCACCTTCTCCTTTCTTTTCTCCTTCATCCCCTCCTCCTTATTCATTTACTTCATCTCTTTCTCCCATGGGAGAGCCATATCCATTTTCTTCAGAGGTGTTTTCTTCCTCATTAGTCTGTACATCCTGGACTTCCTCCTTTTTATTCTTCTTCCTTGCGTTGATCTGTCTAACATGCTCAACCTAGGTGACCAAGGGGATTCCTATAGTGTCAGCGTTGGAGAGCTCTGCATCTGCAATGGGTACAAGGAACTCCTATGACCATTCCTTGGTGATATGCTCCATGTCTTCATCGGTCAGCTTGTAATAGGACTGTAATTATTCCTTTCTCTCATCCTTGAATGCATTAATATATATGAAATGTCACTCTACGTGGAACTTAGCAATTGGTCTGTACTAGTGCAAGGTGCGTGGTGTCATGTGTGGGAATGTCTCTATGGAAACCTTCAGTTGCTAATAGTAGGCATGGGGCACTGTGTTCGAATTCCATTGCTTTGACATGTCATTTGTATACCATAATGTAGAAAATCTAGTTGCCAATGGATCTGATGGTTCAATTTCTGGAAAAGTTGCTCCCTCAGGAATTTTCCAAGCGACAAATGAAATCAACACAAGTAACCAGCTGAAGCGGAACTCATATCCCTGATCCTGCGCTTCACAACAATCTTTCTAAATCTCGTTGACGAGGTAAATCACCCAATTCATTTGCATTCCCTCCATGCATTTCCCTGCGAGGTCCACCACGAACCTGGTGACCTGTGTGGGGCATTTATTTCGTACGAGCTTGCCAACTATGAGTTGGAAAGCGAGGTGCACTGTGCCATCCTAGATAGAGGCTACCTTGTAACCTCACTTTCCCTTTTATACTTCATCGTATGCCTCCTTTATGCATTGTGTCAGTGAGCGGTCTGAGGCCTTCCTTGGGTAGAACTGTCGAGGTTCGGGTCCCTGCATGCTCAATCTTGTGATCAGGTGGATCAACGTTGGATCCACAGTGATCTGCTTGTCGAGCCATAGGTATCCACCATGATAGCACGACAAGAGGAGTTTAACGCAAGCGTTAACCTCCCAATGTCGTCCAAAATGAGGGATCTTCATTACATTGAGTATAGTGGATTGCGCCAACTCCTTTATCCATGACTAGGAAACGATGCAAGGCTTCTTCCCAGTGGTCTTTGTTAAGTATCTATGAGGGGCGAGCATGGCGTAGTTGTTTATGTCTCCAAGTTTAAATTCATTGTTCTTCAGAGATGGGATCTGTCCCAACTGGCTTCCAACTACGCGTATTCCCTTCAGGATGTATGCAGTGATCAAAGTGTACTCGTATTCTCGTGGGATTCTATCATGGTTAACCACGCCAGCCAAAGGAAAGACATAATCTATTAAGATTGACGGGATCTACTTCACATTAGCTAGATCATTGCGATGCTTACTTCGCTTCTCAGTTGCGGGGTTAGTACAGCCTGAACATCGTCTAGTCAAAGGGGAATTCTATAGTCCCCTAGTCAACGATGCCTGAACACCTTCAGACATAGCTCTGTCAACCATAAACTTCTTAAGGACCTCTTCGATGGAATTATATAACTCAGTCTGTTCACCTGACATCCTCACTTTTAAATGGATAAGTCAGGGTAGGAGAACGGATAAATGACGTAAACAAGTGGATGGTGATGTCTAGGTTCTGAAATCACAACTCGACACACAATCAGTTATTTGTTGGCAACGTTAATCACGGATGGAGAAAAGTGGTCTCAGCGCAACATCTAATGGGTTAAATAAGCGAGCGTCGTAATGAATTCTTCCAACGAGAAGGATTGCTTCCATTCATGTGAATCTGTTTGTTATGGAGTGGTCTCAATATCTAACGATGGTTTGTCCACCCATAAATGTGTTTCCTAGCCGTTCTGGACCGTCTTTCTAATAGTTGGGGTGCCTCCAACGGTCATATAGCTTTTTCGAGGCAAAGTCCCATTCTGCGCAGTCCTGTTGTTTTGGAGAGGTTTAGAGCCTTCAACCCTTCTTCCTGCGAAGTCTTCCTGTAGATTTTCTAACTTGGATTTCTTCTTACTAAACTTCCTTGCCTTCTTTCCTGTGATCTGAGTCTCTCTAACTGTTTCTGGATTTCCATTCTTATTCTTAGTTTATCCTATCGTAGTAACTTCACAGTGTTGATGTACTTCCAATGGGTTAGAAGTTAATATCCTTTCTTGTACCACTTCTTGGGTGGATTTACTTTCTTCTTGCATGGATAGGTCCCTTAATCCTTCTTGCACTCTTCCCATTTCGACAGCTAATTCTCTTGCCTTCTGCTGCTTCGACTTAACTTCTCGTTCTTCTATTAGTCGATCTATTTTCCTAGCTATGAAATCCATTAGTTCTTTCTTTTTCTTTTCTGTAGATTCTTCCTCTAATTTCCTTCTGATCTGATCCTTCTCAATCCAAGTCTTTCCTAACAAAAGAGGGAAAGGGGCATTGTTCTTAACAAACTTAATGACTTAAAATTCCTCTTCAGTCAATGTTCCATGAATAATAACAGGTACATTAGTAATTCTTTCACATAAGGTTATCATATTTCCTTTGAATAAACCTATTCTTCCCAATGAAGATACTATAGTAGTCTTTCCCAAAATTTCCCAAGTGTTTTTTGTCATAATATTCACTTTTGTTTCCTCATCCAAGACACAATCTATGTCGAAGTCTCCTATTCTTGTACCTATGTGTTGTTTTTCTTTCATGATCTTTGGTAAACTGACATCTTTGTGATCATTCATTGCTTCTTTTAATTGTACTAATGTAGTTTGCACTTCCTCTGATCCTTTCTCTTTCTAGTCTTCTAACATGCTTTTAGTCTCTTGACTCATGTTCATTTCTTCAACTTTAGAAATCATCCTTGGGAAATCCTCAACCTCATAACCAACAATTTTACAACAAAGACAAATAGGACCTATACCAGGGAATTTCTTAGAAAGATGTCTCGGTCTTCTGCAGTTATAACATAGGGTTAATCCTCTCTTCCTCTTGTACTGTGCACTAGGATCACGGTGTTGGACCTGCAATCTGCAAAAATTCTTTCTAGGTTCCTGCATCCACTTGTTAGTCCAAAAATTCTTTTTATGCATAGGAATAACATTTCTTTGTTCATTTCTATTATCCTTACTTAGATCAACTCTTTCTTCCTACTGTGCCCTATATTTCAAACTAGGATAGAACCTATTAAACATACCTAAATTCATGCTTTCGAAACAAAAAATTATGCTTATCTTACTCTTATCAAAGTACAAAGCTTTACTTCTTTCAATATATTACCTCAGATCGGGTTTCTTTCTTAGAACAACGCTTTACAAGTCAAGTAGAATGTTGCGCACTAGAGTGGCAGATCTACGCACGAAGCTTCTCTTCTCTTTACTTCAGTTCCCAACAATCATAGTTCCAGGTCTTAGCAAATAAACCATAACCATTTGTTGGCATAGGGGAAGACCTAGGGTTCAATGCTTCAACAATGTACCAATAAAACCCTAACTACCATCCCTTTCGGCAACACCTGCGAAGCATGTGCAGTCTCACCTGAGGTAGAGGCAGGGGGGGTTACAGGACTCAGGTGTTTGTAATCAAGCTAGGACACAGATCTGTGATTATAATACTTCACAAATTAATTAGAAGATAACATGCATTAGCTTATCAACTTCATTCACATCGCAGAACAAACCCTAAGGATAGATCGATGCAGTAACAATGACAAAATACACATCGCACTTAGCATCATAAGTTAGATCTAGCACATTCAACATAAATAAATCACTAACAATTCATATATCTATCTATCATATATATAATAATAAATGCACTAAGCAGATTCACAACATAAAAATCATAGCACAATCAACCCATCAACACAGGATATGTGTGGTTCACCCCAGCGTGGGGCTATGTCCACCAACGACTTATTCTTCTTTATTAGTCTTCAATATCTTACTTTCATCTTCTCCTATGCACTAAGCCACATAGCCAAGATTTGCACCAGACATGTGATCTGAGCACTAAGCACCAAATCTACCTTCCCAAAATCAAGTCAAGGCACAAAGCCAACTCCTCTATCAAGAACAGAGCCTTACATACACAGTATGTTTCATTAAGAAACCCAAAACTACTTGAACTTATCCTTGCAAGTTGTCGAATCCCCCTCTTCCACATTACATTCTTACTTATTTATACTTTTACATTTACAAAAGGCCTAATCATGGGTAAACCCATGGGACAACATCCCATAACTTATTACAAAGCCCTAAGAACCCCATCCTGGGTCCACAAATCCCACAAAACAAGTGAGATCTGTGATCTTAGCTCTGCCTGGGTGCTCCTTCCTCGATCACTACGTCGAAGTCCAAAAGGTGTTCAAACCTGACCAAGATTTCCTCAAAACTTGGTCGAGGGCCAACAATCCACTATGATACTCATGGAATTGATGTCACTGTCTTTGAACTTTTTCATAACTTCAACATTCTGAGGTTCCTTCTCTTTTCCTTCTTCAAAATGTGGTTCCATGATCTTTCCTTTCACGATATACAACACTTTATTCTTCGCAAGGATGAGTTCAATCCTTGTCTTCCATGCTATGAAGTTAGAAGCCCCTTCTAACTTGTTTTCTAACTTCATAGAGTAAGTCATAACTACTTTGACTTGGTCAACCCTTGATTTTGACCAAAAACTCAAACTTGACATCTTAACTTGCTAAGAGTACTAGGAGATGCACTAGGCAAGGGTGCACTAGGATATCCAGAAATTAGGTAAATATATTCACTTAAGGTGCCTCAACAAGAGGTTTAGGTTTTCATTGCTGCAACAAAAAACTAGTTGCAACTGCAATTGTAACTAAGCAAATCCTCCCAATCTATCTTCCAATGGTTAGAATGTTCGAAGATAGTGTGGGCCCATAACCTGTTAGAAAGTAATGGATGTGCTCGTTTAACCATAGACAATATAGAAATATTTTCACCCAACCATAGGTCGAAGCCACCCCAAGCACCTTAACTTTGACAGAGAATGATTTCAGAAGAAACCCAATAGCCAACCACAGCTAATGCATCAAGCAAAGATAACCAAGATTGATCAGAAATTCCAACCATAACCAATAGAAAGTTCGAGCCTAAACCAGGAATACAGATTGCAACAGTTGTCAGCTGTAGTTGCTCCCCAAACTTGGGCACTTTCCTAGTTTATGCAGTGTGCACTTCTTCCCAGCTCAAATTTCAAGCTGTGTATATCAAAGTAAGTCTGGCTACTTATATTTATATTGTTTTCCTGAGATGTCTGGGCCAACTTCTCATTTTGGAGACTAAATACTTAATATTAAACATTTTCTTGAGCCGACTTCTCTTATAGGGTTATGTTCAATAGTTTAGGGTTTCTTCTTGCTTCCCGGAATATTCTATTCTCATCAAGGTTACACATGGAGGTAAATACATCGCGCAGCTACCATAATATCAACAAATCCTAGGGATGGAGTTCTTGGGTTCTATATAAGGAGGGGAAAGAAGGAGAAACTGAAATCTCTCTTTTGGTTGAGCTAGAGGGGGGATAAGGCTAAGGAATTTCTAGCATAGTAGTATAGTGAGGTCTCGGGAATGACCTACTACTAAATAATAAAGTAGGAAAGACTATGGTTGGGTGGAGAGTCATCCCCCACTCTTTGTTGCAGTGGTCAAATCAAGGTATCACTAAAATCTCTATTGGGCCTTTTGTTTTTGATAAAGCAATAACGATAATGAAAAATGTGTACAAAGTCAAATGTGTCCCATGACAATTGGAAGATAAAAAATCGACAAAAGATGAAAATATCACAGGCGGATAAAGGAAATACAGTGGGCATAGAAAATTGGATTTGATTTAGTCAATCGACTTTGTCGAGCCCATGCAAGTATAAATGAAAGGGAAATGTAAAGGGAAATTGTTATTGACACTATTATTGTTGGATGTGGATCGGTCGATTATTCATTATCCTATTGGTTTGGGTTCTCGTTGTCATGTTCGTTTATTGTGGGAGTCTCAATTGGTATCGATGTTTCACCTCCAGTAAGTATTGAGTCTGTAATCAATCCTAAGAAGTTAGGTCTCTCTGTGTGAGACAATGTATTGAAGATATCGGTATTTTGAGAACTGATATGTTAGATCTAAGATGCATAAAGTCCTTTGTATTGTTGCTGCTAATGAAATGTTGTAATTTGGGGCCTCAAAATTTTATTTTATGTTTGATTGTTTATGATATGAATGGATTTGTATATCTACCATGTATTTTCTTAGTATTTTCATCTTTATTCTTGATTTCTATCACAATATCGATTTAATGGGTAAAGTAATGGATTTTCATAGTATAAAATTAGATTTGGTTTGGTACCTTTTATAACTCCCTTCATCATACATGTCTCGGCTACGCTTCGGGTGAAACCTCCTTCCCTTGTGGAAGGTTGAAAATGGCAACGTTTCTAGACTACAACTTAATCTTTTTGTTGGTAACTTCTGAGAACCCTGGTGTCAATTTTACGCCAACAAATGGGTCCATTGTCAAGACCAAGCTTTAGAGGGATTTTTTAGAGGATGCCTCGTCAGATCTAAAAGTATCATGTTGAAAACTAGTGGGAAAAGAAGTGTGATGTGTTCATCAAACAGGAGGTTGGGTTGTAGCCAAAGAGTTTTAGTTTTGTGAAGGATATTGTTTTCTATTCAGAGCCTACTAGTGACCAATACAATATCTTCTAAGTTAAATTCCCCGAGGAGTTGTTTCAATGGTTAGATTGGCTACAAAAATCCCTTGAGTAGAAATATTAAGTTAAAAATATCTATAACTGGACTGTTAATATTCTAGCAGCCCTTCATCATCTAGATCATTGAATCTCATGAGAAATAAACTTTTTGGTGCAAAATACTCTTTAGGGGTATATTATCAAGTTTGTTGCAAAAAATCACCAAGCCTTTTCAAAAGAAGAAGTTGTGTTCAGAGATGGAGCCAGAGGAGGAATCTTGCAGGAAATACCTTTGTGTATCAAGGTCCTCTTGGTATAAGAAGAAATGTTTCATGTTCCTTCAGGTGAAATCACATCGTAAATAACTACGCTCGGGGTAAGGTGATTTATGGGAGGGTTCATGAGGTAAGATACTAGGAATTTTTATTTGAGATATGGGGGGTCATTAAGAGAAGAGTGCAAGAGATGAAAGAGATCTAAGGAGGGATTACATTGTTGAAAAATAGTTGGAAAACTAGATGAATACAATGACAAAGAGAACCAATCATTTGTAGAAGGATATTGGATCAGATGGTGGTAGTAGAGAAAAGATAACAGAGTTGCGAAAAAATGTAGAGACAAGGGATACTGGCCAATCAATCATTGAAAGAGAGAAGTGGGGTGATAGGTGAATATTCCAGAGGTGGGAGATAAGAGGAAGAGTTTTCCAAGGAGTTATATGAAAGAGAAGGGGTATATTCCATCAACGATGAAGATGAGTAATCTTGAACCTCAAAAGGAGTTGCGGAAGAATTAGAACCTGTAACTCTAGAATATATTGGTGTGCATCAAGAAGTAAATGTAACATTAAAAGAGAATGAGACACCCAAAATCAAAGGAATATTATTTGTAGGTAAATGAACCAACCTAAATAACCTATTCCCCCAAATCCATCAACAAATTTGGAAATTTCCTCAATACATCCTTCTACAACTTCTATTTTTCCTAATTATTTGAGTTTGGAAATTTTATTGAGTAGTAGTGAAAGTGTTGTGAGTTCTACCATCATATCTCAACCAGGATCTTGAGGGTTTATTTTAGTAGGTTCTATGAGTCCATGAATGGAAACACAAATTTTAGGAGCCCTAACCCGATACCTTAACTTTTGGGGAAAGGGGGATGAGGATGTTGAGTAGCACTGGTTTCTATGTGAGGCCATCTGGAGGTTGTGAGGGACTCAATATTCGAATAAGTTGGTTGAGTTTTAGAGCACTCTGAGAGGCAAATATCTCAAATAGTATATGAATACTATTAAACCATGGATTCAAGATCAAGTCTTCACTTTGGTTCAAGTAATATAGATGTTTATTGCAGAGTTATGGTTACCACAGTCAGAGCAACAAGAAGTTTTCGAGTTGCAAGAGATAAAGTAGAGACATGGTGAATCTATGTGGGAATACAATCAAAGGTTGTAGGGAATCTAGTGAACCCTATTCATGAAGATCATCGAATGGAATGGTTCATCTAGTGATTACTACCTTTGACCCACATCCCTCTGACACAATAAAGGATATCCACCTTGGGAAAAGCATTGGAGCAGGCTATGAAGATTGAAGCCATGGCAGGATATCCGAGGAGTCTCAGAGTTATGAGATATCCTAAAGATGTTAATTTCACACAACTGCAGGGTTAAATCTCTATATTCACTAAACATATTCAAGAGTTGACCCTTCCTAAGGAATATAGACCTCAAGTTTGGTGTACAAGTTGTTACACAGAAGGTCACTTGATGACTGAATTTCTGACACTAAGAGGTGAAAGGCCCTATAGTACTCCAATGGCACCTTACCCATTAGGATTGTCAAGAAGAGTTGTGCAAGTTGTTTCTACAACACCATTTCGTGGGCCTATCCAATATCATGCCTTTCTGAATAATCAGGGATTTGAGACTAATGAATATTGTGAAATATATAGAAATCATAGGAACTCTCCACGACATTTCCCCACTCTAAAAAAATATACACATGCTCCCAATACATTGTATTGTGATTTTTGTGGTTCTCTAGATCATAATAACAATCAATTTCGTTCTCTAGATGCACTTGCAAATAAATTGGATTGATCTACATTTAGGGTGAATGAAGGACCTCAAGGATTTGGAGGGGGTCACAAAGGTGGAGGCACATATAGAGGAGGATGAAATTGTGGAAGAGGACCAGTTCATTGTTACAATTGTGATGAACAAGGGCATCTTGTGATATTTTTTTACTTCCACAAAGACCCTAGTGTTCACACTACATGAATAATGTTCATGCTACTGAAGAGTACCCTGATCAAATTGCTAAGTGGTAAGATCCTTCTAGGCAGAGAGGGACCGATTTAATCAACTATTAACAGAGATTTGTAGCCAAAGGAAATGGGTCTTCTATTAACATCATTACTAGGGGAGGATCAAAGACTAGTGTTTATGTAGAGAGTCTGGATCAAATCAATATTTAGAAGGATATGCTAGATAATTCCAAAGTATGATCATACATGATAGAAGGAATTCTTCATAAATTTATTATAATGTTCATACATATGCTTGGCTTGTCGACACCTAAATATTTGAAAACAAGTTTCAAGTTGACCCCACATCATCCAAGCATAGATAGAGAGTCATATGCTCAGTTGGAGTATTCGAGTAAGTCACAAAAAGATATTGATCTTTTGTTTCAATTATTTTTTATATCTTAGATGATGACTAGCTTACCGAGAAGTTTCGAAATACAATTAAATTGGTCTTGGGAGATGAAGGAAATCCAACTAAGTTCATTGTTGCTAATCTTTCAAAAAGGAAAGCAAGTAGGGTACAAAGAAAAAATAGGAGATTTGGATGAGATTTTAGGGTGAATTCTCAGTTGGATGATATGAGATCAAGGATTTTATGATGGAATTGGGTTCTAATGTCAACATTATTCCTAAAAATACTTGGGAAGCAATGGGGAAAACCAATCTAGTTTATTCTCCTATTCAACTTAGGATGGAAAATCGAAACCACATTTTTCCAATAGGAAGGTTACACAATGTAGAATTAGATTTGGATGGTGTTAAAACAATAGTTGATCTTGAGTTTATTGAAATTATGGAAGAAAAGGAGCCCTTCCCTGTTAGGAATTGACTGGGCTTATGGAAATTATGCAATCATTGATCTTAAAAAGTAAACTATGAATTTTGAGTATGATGGGACGAAAGTCACTCAACCTTTATATCCATATTAGGGTCCAAGGTATACTAAACCTACAGATGATACTATGTAGACAAACATAATTGATTAGTTGTATCATATGACTATAGGAAAACGAGCTGATTATTTTAATCCCACTGCAAATGGCTCAAAGAGTGGGCGCAATGTTCAGTTTGTAGATGAAGATTTTGAAGCAACTTTTAATAATTGGCAGCAAGGATGATATGCAAATTTTTTGAGATGTTGTGCAATTGTCCACTCAGTAAGGTGGATTGGGGATGAAATAGTGACTACCCAACATATGATGGCACTATAGATCTGCACATTGTTCTCATTGATATGGAGGATAAGGTTGTGGAAAACAGATAATTTCAGCACTTAACATAAATTTGATATCTTCCTCGGCTAGATGGTGGGATAATAATAAAGGAACTATTTCTTATTGGAATGATGTTAAGATTGACATAAAATATTTCTTCCTTCCTCCATCACAAGTGATCTAAAAATGAAGAAGACTTGTATTCTTGAAAATATTTGCAAGTTAAATTTATGTGTTAAAATGAAAATGGATCAACTTTGCAACCCAAATTTAATAGGATTTACTCATTCAAGATGCATATAAAGAGAAGCATAATCAATGAACAAAAAACAGTTAACACAACAAACGATAAAGGAGTTCACCCCTCTCTTGGGCTACATCTCCTGGTCCAACTTCCAATGGATCATTTGTATTATTTTCTCAAAGTTCTCAAAAATGTTCTTTACAATGCTCAAAATTCCAAATAGACTACTCCAATGGCTTCAGAACATCCAAAAACCCCTAGCTGGGCTTTTTCGGCACCTCGTTTGGCCAAAAATTGAAGTAGATAGGCTTCCTGGAAGTCTCCCCTTCAAGCTTGTTATCTCTGCATCTACAAAACACACCTCTCTTGGCTCAACCTAGCCCACACGCAATTTAAAGCGTAAAAACTTGGCACCAGGCGCAACCGCACAACCGATCCAAACTGTCGAACGGTTATGCGCCGGCCTTAACTACCAAGGCCCGTGGGCACATGGTCATCACATGACCACGTGCTATAACACAACAAGGCTTAAGTTTTAAAACCATTGATATAACCATAAGGCTTACCCGCGCACATATACGTTGGTCACATGTCATACCAAACCATGCATTTCAAACAGTTATAACATATGTTTTGGTGGGTCTAACCGTCGTAGCACCGGTCGCATACAATATAACATATAACCACGGGTCGGGGCTTAGCCTCGGCCCAGTTCATGCCCCAACACACATTTATACGATGTTAAATACATTGCAATGCATATATATATCAAGTGACATGTGCGGGCACACCAGTTGGGAGGCCTTTCCCAAAGCTTTACCCTACCCCGAAGGTCACGGGGTCGACTCCTGCCAAGTGCAAAGATTTTAACCAACAAACAGGTGACACGTGGCGGCCATTGATTGGGCCACATGTCGCCATCCCATTCGCTTCCAAAAAACCATTTCACATGCTAATTATCCAATAACTACCTGCCACATGTCGTACGGCCTGCCACGTAATCATCTGTACGAACTGTATGGATTGTACAGTCAACATCCCTTTTTTTGCCAGTTTTCCATTTTGAACAGAACGCGATATCTCTCGCTCCTGACGTCCGTTTGAACCCAAATGAGTTGCGTTGGGTTCGCAATGACGAGGCCTACGCTCTCGTTCGATTTGAAGCAATTCCGAGCACTTTGAATTTTTGAGCAAAATTTGATCCCCTGATCACACCTCCCCATTGGAAAGCTTTTGGACCTCCAAAAGACTATTTTCAGTCTATTTGAAGATGAGGGTATAGTTCCCTCACTCTTCCAACCTCAATCCACTTGGCTTTTCTTGGATTTGTACCTTTAAGACCAACTTGAAGATACTCCACATTTCCTCATTTTGAAGTTCGCATTCTCCTATCAAGGACGGTGTCTTCATGCAGTTCTGTAAGATATTCTGGTGAAAAATCATCTATAGAAGGAATCTAAATATGCTCTCCTTGATCGTCAATCAACGGAGGCTCATACAATTTCAAATTCTCAACATTAACAACTGCATACATTTGCATATAAGGAGGCAAATCTAAACGAAAGGCATTGTTACCAATCTTGTCGATAATCTTGAAAGGACCATATCAAATTGGTTTCAATTTTTTACCTTCTCCTTTAAGCCTCTCCTTATTGATGTAAAGCCAAACTTCATCTCCAACTTGGAAACTATGATCAACACAATGCTTTTCATGTCTCGTCCTATACTTGGCTTGACTCTTTTCCAACTGCTCTTGCACCATTTGATGTATTGACTGAATTTGTTCAATGAACTTTTCTTCCCTAGCGATGTCATATTGACCATCGATAGCAATATCCTTCCCAAAGATAAAATCTAAAGGAGATTTGGGCAAATAGCCAAAACATGCTTCGAATGGCGACGTTTGAGTTGAAGAGTGCTTAGCTCTATTGTAAGCATGTTGAATGTAGTGTAAATGCTCATCCCAAAGTTTAGGATGCTTACTGCAATAAGCACAAAGAAGATGCACCGCTGTTCGATTTACCACTTCTGTCTGACCATTTGTTTGTGGATGAAAAGATGTGCTCTTTTTAAGTTTGGTGTCCATGAGTTCCCATAAACTCGACCAAAAACTTCCAACAAATCGAGAATCCCGATCAGAAATAATGGATTTAGGCAATCCAAAATGCACCCAAACATTTTGAAAGAATATTTTTTCCGTCTGTTCAGCTGTAACCTGCTTTGTACAAGGCATCAAAATACACATTTTTCTAAATCGATCAACCACAACATAAAGATAATCATGATTTAATCTAGACATAGGTAAACCTCCTACAAAGTCCATGGAAATGCTTTCCCAAGGACGAGAAGGAACCGGAAGTGGAGTATACAAACCCAACCTTCGATTACTAGGTTTACTTGTGGCACATAACGAACATCCTCGAACATATCTTGAAACACTTTCATTCATTTTAGGCCAGTAGCAGTATCTTTGCAAATTAGCCACTGTCTTGCCTACACCAAAATGACCAACAATAAGAGAA
>ML780881.1:430373-448915 GCA_009831015.1 Picea engelmannii | reverse complement strand
GTTTTACCATGTCCCTTTGGAGAATTCAGAAGAGGTCTTGAATTGGTAGAAGAAGAAGAAGAAGAAGAAGAAGATGGAGGAGAGGGTGGTGGAGAAGCACCATTCCCTCCATTTCCATTTGGAGTTTTATCACCACTGTCTCCATTATGCTTTGAAGGGTTGGAGCCTTCACCTTGCAACCTTGTATTCCTTTCTATCAATATCTTCATCATCTCTCTCATTTCCATGACAGCCTTTCTGATATCTTCATCTTCTGCAGGAACATGTTCATGACTCTCTTCATGAACCATACTTGGTGAATGCCTCCTTGAAACTTGCGGTGATGGTATATGCTTCCTCCTTGAAGGATGAGAACTTGGATCTACAAGTTGACCTTCTTCTCTTGTGAGTTTCAACCTTGTGAGCATCATAAAACAAAACACTTGAAAATAATCAAGTCTTCAAAAACCTATGCTCTGATACCAACTTGATCTAAAAATGAAGAAGACTTGTATTCTTGAAAATATTTGCAAGTTAAATTTATGTGTTAAAATGAAAATGGATCAACTTTGCAACACAACTTTAATAGGATTTACTCATTCAAGATGCATATAAACAACATCATAATCAATGAACAAAAAACACATAACATAGAAAATGATAAAGGAGTTCACCCCTCTCTTGGGCTACATCTCCTGGTCCAGCTTCCAATGGATCATTTGTATTATTTGCTCAAAGTGCTCAAAAATGTGATTTACAATGCTCAAAATTCCAAATAGCCTTCTCCAATGGCTTTAGAACGTCCAAAAACCCCTAGCTGGGCTTTTTCGGCACCTCGTTTGGCCAAAAATTGAAGTAGATAGGCTTCCTGGAAGTCTCCCCTTCAAGCTTGTTGTCTCTACATCTACAAAACACACCTCTCTTGGCTCAAACTAGCCCACACACAATTTAAAGTGTAAAAACTTGGCACCAGGCACAACTGCACAACTGGTCCAAACTATTGAACGGTTATGCGTTGGCCTTAACTACCAAGGCCCTTGGGCACATGGTCATCACATGACCGCGCGCTATAACACAAGAGGGATTAAGTTTTAAAACCATTGATATAACCGTAAGGATTACCCGCGCACATATACGTTGGTCACATGTCATACCAAACTGCGCATTTCAAATGGTTATAACATATGTTATGGTGGGTCTAACCGCCGTAGCACCGGTCGCATTCAATATAACATATAACCACGGACCGGGGCTTAGCCCCAGCCCGGTTCACGCCCCAAAACACATTTATATGATGTTAAATACATTGCAATGCATATATATATCAAGTGACATGTGCGGGCGCACTGGTTGGGCGGCTTTTCCCAAAGCTTTACCCTGCCCTGGAGGTCATGGGGTCGACTCCTGCCAAGTGCAAAGATTTTAACCAACAAACAGGTGATACATGGTGGCCATTGATTGGGCCACGTTTTGCCATCCCATTCACTGCCAACAAACCATGTCACATGCCAACTGTCCAATAACTACCTGCCACGTGTCGTACGTCCTGCCACGTCATCATCCGTACAGACTGTACAGTCAGCATCCCTTTTTTTGCCAGTTTGCCATTTTGAACAGAACGCGATATCTCTCGCTCCCAACATTCGTTTGAACCCAAATGAGTTGCGTTGGGTTCGTAATGACGAGGCCTATGCTCTCGTTCGATTTGAAGTGATTCCGAGGACTTTGAATTTTTGAACAAAATTTGATCCCCTGATCAACAAGTCAACAATTCCATTGAAAATTGGAAGATGAAGAGTCAGATATCAACTTTGGAGACTTATGATGGTTTCTCTTATCCAATTAAGCATATTGAGTATTGTCTTAAGGCATGGGAAGTTGTGCAACTACCATCTTGTTTCTGGGTACATCATTTTTTCCATTCTCTAGGGACAATTCTGAAATCCTGGTGTGTGCATGAGGAGACCAAGAGACGGTTTGCATGTTGGAATGCACCACAAGATCAATGTTGTCATGACTTTTCCTTTTCTAGTAAGTCTTCAGAAATAACAACTATATTGCAACACATTAAGAAAAAATTGTTTACTAATGAATCCAAGCCCAATCATCCCCCTACTATCTATCATGTGCATAAATATCTTCTTTAGTTTAGTTTTAATCCTTCACTTTTAAGGATACCTATGGCTTGCACAAATGTTGACAAAGACCCTAAAGACTTGGAGGGGATTAGACATATGACCTTTAAGGAAACTGCAGGAACAAGATTAGTTAGAGATACCCCTTCAAGTAATGCCAGTAGGTCATATAGTCAGCCTTTAAAGTTGCGGAAGATGAATATTGGGAGTGAATAGCATCCTAAGTTGGATTCTATAGGATACTACTAGGATGAACAAACTATGACATAGATCCAAGCCCTGTTGCAGGAGTATGAGGACTTTTTCTTGAAGATATTTTTAGAACTTGAGGGAATTTAAGGAGATCTAGAAGAAATGAAAATAGAATTGAAAATTGATATTAAACCAATGAAACACAGGCTATATCGCTTGAATCCTAGGGTCAAACAAAAATTCAAGAAGGAAATTGAAAAATGCTTGAAGATGGATTAATCTTCCCTATGAATGAAGCTAAGTGGATCAGTCCAATAGTTATACATAACAATAAAGACACTGAATACATAAGATTTTGTGTGGACTGTAGAAGTTTGGACTCATCATCTATACATGATTATTTTCCTACTCCATTCAGTGATGAAGTACTTGATCAGGTGGCATGAAACGAAGCATACTCCTTCACTGATGGATTTTCAGGATATCATCAAGTTAGAATTATTGAAGAGGATAAAAAAAAGACAAATTTTACGATTGAATGGGGCTCTTTTGATTACAATTCCATTCCCTTTGGGATTAAGAATGCTCTCGTGGTCTTTTCCAATATCATTATTTTTCCTTTCGACACTTTATCCATAAGTTTCTCAAATTTTGCATGGATGACTAGACTGTGTACAACTTGTTGAAGGAACACATAGACCTACTTTTGTTAATGTTTGACCAATGCAAATAGTTACAAATTTTATTGAATATGAAGAAATGTGTTTTCTTTGTGCATTTTGGAAATTCACTAGGACATATTGTTTGCAGGGAAGGAGTTCTGGTTGATCCTGTGAAGGTAGTTTTTATTATTAATATGCCCCCTCCTACAACTTCCAAGTAGTTTTGATTCACTCTTGGTCACACTGGATATTATCACAGGTTCAGAAAAAATTATGCAAGTATAACTTCCCCACAGGAGAATTTGTTGAAGAAGGCTAGATGTTTTTGTTGGACACCCGAATGTGACCTAGATTTTAATATTTTGAAAGAGAAGTTAAGTAGTGCTCCTATTTTGACATATCTTAACTCGTAGATTGAATTTCATGTTCACATTGATGCTTCAAGTATTTCTTTGGGTGTTGTTCTTGCACAACCTAGTGAAGGTAATATAGATCATCCTATATACTTTACCAATAGAAAGTTATATCAAGCTGAGTGCAACTATACCACTAAAAAAGAAAGGGATTATCCATGCTATATTCTCTACAAAAGTTCAGACACTACCTGTTGGGAGGAAATTACAAGTTTTTCATAGATCATTCAGGTTTGAAGTATTTGGTTAATAAGCCTATGTTGGAAGGAACGATTTGAAAATGGATTTTGTTATACAAGTAATTTTCCATTGAAGTTGTTGTCAAACCTAGAAATCTTGTAATACCCCATTTTTTAGCCCCCATATTAAATAATGTATTTTGTTAATTTATGAAAGGCTAGAGTGCCCAAACAATTAAAAGAGGCCAATGTTCCTAGGAAATGTAATTTTTTGAACATTATTAATAATGAAATACATCACCGACTGCAAGATGGATAAGGAATAGAGTTATAGGGGGTTATAATTCCACAAGAGAGGGGGCTTGAGGGGCCATGTCATTTTTTCACATTTTATTTACCCATAAGTGTTTAATTGAGAGAAGTGGTTACATGAGCTTCTTGGGGAGGCCATGTGATTGTTGATTGCAAGTAAATATTTAAACCCATATTGTGGGATGTTTGGGGGTTCTAGTTCTTATGCTAATTATTCTTCTGATTCTTCTTCACTCACCCTAATTCATTCATTATTTTCTTGTTTTCACACTCTCTATTTTGTTCACTTTTTCCCTCATTCATTCTTATTGTTTGAATGGGACTATGGGGATGAATTATTGATGAGGGAGCCATTGTTTGTTGGCTATAGCAGTGATTGGTGTGTTCCATCCATGAATTGATGCCTGCATGCCTGGGAGAAATTGGTATGTACTAAATGGTATTCATAGTTGTGAGTCATGAGAGTCCCAGCGTAGAGATTATTGACTAGTTGCACTATATCCTTGGAAGGAGGTGGACATCCTGAGGAATATATGGTAGAGAAGGGGGTCCATTCTCTTGGGTTGTGCAGGCTGGATAGAAGAGAGATGGTGTTCTTGTATTTTTGTGCGTGTTGAGAAGCCTATGAGATATTGAGTGCTGACTAGTTTGGCAAGCTGATTGATACCCTAGAACCATCCTTGTGGATCCATAGCCATGTATCAGGGGTGAGATTGTTGTTGACACTTGGAACAATAGTGTCTATGGTTGGGTGGAACATCCTTGGTCTGCAGAAAGTTGGTGAACCATTTTTCTTAAAATAAGTGATCTCTATAATGTGTTTTATCTACTATATATTTATTTCTTCTATGTATGAATTAATATCTTTGAGATGTGAATATTTGATGTGCCTGATTGTTGCTTATTGTTATGCATGGCATGTTTGAGCATTCTTTATACTGTAGCATGAATCTTTATTATTGCATGTTATCTTATCATGTTTCTTTCATGCTTCTTTAATAATTAAAGGGCATTAGAATTCGAATTTCAGTTTGAACTGATTTCTTGAGGTAGCATGTTGGCCTGGGGTTGGTTGGGTACGTTACAAATTGGTATCAGATCTCCAGGTTGAAACACCAGATTGTTATGGGATGGAAATGTTGGGCATGGTATTGTCATTAAGAAAGAAAAGCTCAAGAGAAAGAGAGTTGCAGAAATCACACAAAATCCAGAGTGTCCTGCAGACAGAGATCCTTGGTAAAGGATTATGGAATTGTGACCATTCCCTTTTGGATTTTAGGATCAATCACAACTATTGAATCAAGGAAGCTCTATATAGTTAGATCGAGATTCATGTAAACAATGACCTTCAAATAAAGGTGAATATAGAGGCTGGGAGAAATAAAGTCCCAACCGTCAAATTGAATTGGTCAATCATCAGTCATTGATCGAAGCCAAGCAGAAGATAGAAAACTCTAGAACTTTTCCACTTCGGTGATTCTTGGAGATAGGGCAGAAGCATGAAATATTGAAGGCCGAAGTCGTTGAATCCCATCGGTCATCCAATCTGATAGGAATTTTGGGTCAAATATCAGTCGTTGATCATAGTCATCTAGCGTTGACCCTCTGGCTGCAAATAATTTTGAGTCCTAGAAACCCCGAAGGCCAAATTCATGAAATTCCACCAACCATTAGATCGAGGAAGGAATTTAGGAGTAATGTGAGTCGTTATATCAAAAGAACAAGGATATCAAAGTTTTGGGACTCCAAAACTTCACCACTTCGGTGATTATTGGGGACTAGGAAAATCCACGAAGTGTCGAAGCCGAGAAGTGCAAATCTGCAATCATAAAATCACAGAGGTTGTCAGATCTGGAGCAGAAAAATGTGGATCATTCGTTTGCTGGATGATGTGTCTTATGCCATGTGGTCGGGGTGCCATGTGGGGACACATCTCACATGGGTTCGGTTCCTTTTGGAACCCAACATGTCCATTTTTGAGTGACACGTGATACACATACCATGGGTCCACATCACCATAGGTGACATCAGCATGCCATGCCATCTCCAAGACTATGGCCTCTTGGAATGTCCAAAAACTCTACCAACAAAAGTGTCGAAGGCCGAAGTAGTGAATTCATGCAGACCATTGATATAATATCCCTTCGGGACTTTTCTCAACCATTGGATTAAGATAGTATAAGGATAGCATAAGTTGAGGTATTAACCGATGGTAAATGATCACCATCACTTTATGACCACTTCGACAGGTATCACTCTAGGAGAGTTGAACAACTTAAGAGTTTTAATATCCCGGAGTCCCGGAGTGTCGAAGTCCCAAAAATTATAGATCAAGATCAGTTAGAATCCTTCCTGGTCTTTCGATCAAGAAGTGGGAGGACAAAGTAAGTGGGGAATGATAATTAGAAACCACTGGTCACCTACACTTTATGACCACTTCAGAAGGTATCACTCCAGGGGAATTGAACAAATCGAGAGTTGTAATATCTCAGAGTGTCAAAGTCCCAAAATGATTAAGAACCATCCATCCCAATGCCTGATTAAGTCATGATCATTGATTCGTTGAAAATTCCATATGATCCAAGGTCATCCAATCAACATGATATTAAATCTCAACCGTCCGATCTACTAGTAAAGATATAAAAAAAATGGCTAAGTGTTGAACATTTTATGAGTCCGTAAGTCCAAAGGTATATGAGTCTGTGAGTTGGCAAGTCCGAATATATGGAAAAATAATCTAAGTGTTGAAGCTTTTCAGGCGTACTCATGAAATAAAGATTTATGTTACAATATTGGAACAAATTGTTCATAATTTCATGGATCTTGTTAAGTTATTTTAGCCTAACAAATTTTGTTGGCTACACATTTTGTAGAGTTAGGGAGTATAATCATATCAATTCAAGATAAGGATGCATATTCAAGAAATGGACGAAGGAGAGGAATCCTTCAGTCATGAAAAAGAATCCAAAGGTCAAAATATCAGTGTTGGTAATGCAGACACAAAATCAAAAGGGAACAGGAGTAGAGGGGAACAAGAAACCTTAATAGAAACTGTGACAAGCCTGAAAATAAAAGTGCAGAGTTACAAAGAGGATAATGAGAGGTTAATTAGAAAACAAAATCATATAAATTCTAAAGTGTTGCAAAGCCTAAATCAGTTGCATGGGAAATCAAGGAAACGATAGGACTTAAGGAAGGAGGAAGAAGAAATATATCATGAAATAAGGGGTAACTATAGAGGAGTTTCTCATTCAACAAATGCCAGAAGAACTCATAGACATCACTCCCGACCTTACTCGACAAGGAAATTTTATGCATCTGAAGACTCCATAAGCAGTCTAGAAGTGTCTCTTATTAGGCACCAAAGAAGAAGGCATGAATTGGATAGTTTGCAAGGAGAGTTGAGGAAAATTAAGCCACCATCTTTTGATGGTGAAAGAGAAAGAGAAGATGAAATTCAAGAATGGCTTCTTGGACTCAAGAGGTATTTTCAATTGCATAACTACTCCTCAAACCTAGAAGCAAGAATTTCCACATACCATTTACATGGGAAAGTTTTTATGTGGTGGGATCAGCTAAATCAAGTTGAGCACATTAATGAGAGTAGGATCACTTGGAAGCAGTTCAAGAAATATTTTTAGAAAGAGTACCTTTCAGAGAACTTCTATGAAAATAAGATGCAATATTTATTTGAACTAAGTTTGGTAAGCATGACCATGGAAAAGTATGAAAATAAGTTCTTGGGACTGCTAAAATATGTGGGGTTTATAAAGGATAAGAAGGTGAAAAAACATATATTTTTTAGTGGACTGCCTTCATTTTATAAACAGAATATTCAATATGATGAGCCCATGACATTGAATGAGACTATCAGGAAGGATAAGTACCTATATGAGTAAGGAAAGGGTAGAGAATGAATGTATAAATCTTGGATGGATAAGAAGAAGGAGAAATCTAATTAGAGGAGGAAGGGGTTCAAACCTCCTTTCAATAAAAACAACCCTAATAAAAATAAACAAGATCAGTCTACTAAGGAGGAATCCAAGAAACAAGAATCCTTGGGGAAAAGAGGAATACCATCAATCCAATGTTGGGGATGCAAGGAAAATCACCTATACAAGGATTTCCCTCATAGAGGAGATAAAGAAGAGACCATGCACAACATCCAAGAGGCTACAACAGTAGAGGGCATGGGAAGAATATATGCAGCTTTAGAAGATCGACAAGAAGATTATCAATCCAATATGATTGAAGTGGAAGGTAAGATCATTAATCATCATGTTGTTATTTTAATTGATTTAGGAGAAATTCATTGTTACATTGATCCTAAAATAGTGGATAGATTACATTTGGAGAAAAGTAATCTAGGGAAGTGAAGTTTGGTTCAGATAGCCACTCGAACCAAAAGAAGGATCAATGAGGTTGTCAAAAGTTGTCCAATAAATATTAATGGAGTAAATACCATTGTTGAAATGAATATCATCCCATTAGGATCTTATGACATCCTAATTGGAATGGACTGGTTGTACCAGCACCATGTTGTCCTATATTGTCATAACAAAAATTTTACATGTCTTGATGAAGAAGGAAAACAAAGCACTGTGAAAGGAATTCCAAGACCCATTTCTATAAGGGATATTTTAGCCTTATGACTGAAGAATTGTTTTAGGAAAGGATGTCAATTGTATGCAACCCATGTGGAGGAGCCAGAAAGGAAGAAAGGGCCAATCCTTGAAGATTTTTCGATACTACAAGAGTTTGAATATGTATTCCAAGAAATAAAAGAATTTCCACCAAAGAGGGAGATATATTTCTCTATTAATGTAGTACCAGGAGCTGCCCCGATATCAAAAACACCTTACAAAATGAGTACACCTAAATTGAAATAATTACAAATATAGTTGGAAGAGTTGTTGAAGAAAGGGTACATATGTCTAAGTGTTTCACCTTCGGGAGCACCAGTACTCTTCGTCAAAAAGAAGGATGGAACATTGAGGTTGTGTATAGACTTTAGACAACTGAATAAAGCCACTGTGAAGAACAAATACCCTCTAGCCAGAATTGATGACCTCTTTGATAAGCTAAGAGTAGAAAGGATATTTTCAAAGATATATTTGAGATCGGGATACCATAAGGTAAGAATAAAGGAATAAGACATCGATAAGAAATCCTTTAGAACCATGTATGGGAATTATGAGTTTGTAGTGGTTCCATTTGGGCTAACTAATGCACCAATTGTCTTTATGTGCTTAATGAATGGCATATTAAGAAATTATCAGGATAAGTTTGTCATTGTATTCTTGGATGACATACTTATTTATTCCAAGTCTGAGGAAGAGCATGAACATCACTTGAGGTTGGTGTTACAAGTGCCAAGGGAACATCAACTCTATGCCAAGCTTAGTAAGTGTTCTTTTTACCAAGAAAAAATCCATTACTTGGGAAACATTATTTCATAACAAGGCATAACAATGGATCTAGAGAAGATTGAAGCCATTAGAGGATGGACAACACCCAGAAATGTTTTAGAAGTCAGATATTTTATGGGATTAGTTGGTTACTACAGAACATTTATATCAGGGCTCTCTAAGATTGTGCATCCCATCACTTCTTTGCAAAATAAGGGAATTAAAGTTGAATGGATAGTTGAGTGTGAAGAGAACTTTAATTTGTTGAAATAATTGCTTACTAGTGCACCTATTCTAAATATTTTTGACCCAAATTAAATCTTTATGGTATGTACAGATGCATGCAAGAAAGGACTTAGTGGAGTCCTCACTCAAAATGGACATGTCATTGGTTATGAGTCTAGAAAGCTTAAGGAACATGAGAGGAACTATGCCACAGATGACTTGGAACTTGTTTCCATTGTTCATGCATTGAATATGTGGAGGAATTATCTCATAGGGAAGAAATTTGAATTAAGAACAGACCACAGTGGTCTGAAATATATTTTTGAACAACCAAAATTGAATGCCAGGAAAACGATATGGTTGTAATTTTTAAGTGAATATGATTTTGACATCAAGCATATCAAAGGAAAATAAAATAAAGTTGATGATGCAATTAGTAGAAGAGTACATCTCATGCATACTACAACCATTAGTATGCATCAATCATATTTAAAGAGAAAAAATTTAGATGTTGTTACAGATCAAAATTACCTACATGTGAAGGAAAGCTTACATCAGGAAAATGTACAACAAAAAATTAAAGCATATGAGATGAAGGAAGATGGATTAATTATGCATAAAAATAGAATTTATGTTCCTAGTTTCGGAGAACTTAGGAATTTGGTATTAAAATAAATGCATAATGTTATGTATGTCGGACATCCTGGTTACTAGAAAACAATTGCATCAGTAAGATGCCAATTCTTTTGGCCATGAATGAAGAAAGATGTTACTAATTAAATTGTCATATGTATGGAATGTCAGAGAGTGAAGGCTGAGCATAGGCACTCAGTGGGTTTTCTTCATACATTACCAATTACATAGAAGAAATGGGAAGTGGTAACCATTGATTTTATAACTAAATTTCCCAGGACAAAAAGACAACATGATTCAATAATGGTAGTGGTTGATAAATTGACAAAGGATTCTCATTTTGTCCCTATAAAAATGACTCATACAACAACTAATATTGCAGAAATTTACATGAGGGAGATTTCTAGGTTGCATGGGATACCCATGACAATTGTTTCAGATAGAGATACAAAGTTTACTTCAAATTTTTGGAGGGGTATGTTTAAAGGATTTGGTGCAAATTTAAAATTTAGCACAGCATACCATCCACATTTAGACGGGAAGACAGAGAGAGTCAACCAAGTGATTGAAGACATGTTGAGAATGTATGTGATGGATAATCCATCTAAGTGGGAAGATTACTTGCACTTGGTTGATTTTACCTATAATAATGGGTATCAAGATTCATTGAAAATGAGCCCATTTGAAGCCTTGTATGGTAGTAAATGAAATACTCTAGTGAGTTGGGACAACCCAATAGATATAGTAGTACTTAGGCCTGAATTGCTCAAGGACATGGAAGACCAGATGGTTAGAATTAAGAAGAATTTAAATGCAACTCAAGATAGACAGAAAAGTTATGCATATAAGAACAAGACAACTATAGAATTTAAAGTGGGGGAGAATGTGCTTTTGAAAGTGAATCCCAAGAAGAGCTCATTGAATTAGGGTAGTTATACAAAGCTAGCAACCAAATTTTGTGGTCCATTTGAGATATTGGCAAGAATAGGGCTAGTTGCATACATTATTGAATTCCTTGCTTCCATGAATGTGAATAATGTATTTCATGTCTCATTGCTAAAAGCATATGTACATGATCATAACCATGTTATTCATTAGCATCTGATTCAGGTGGAAACATAGGGATACTTTCAAGTCCAGTCAGTGCACATATTGGACAAAAAAATAAAATTCTTTGGAAATGAGTTATAGAGATGGTAAAAGTTCGATGGACTCGACACAATCCTGAAGATTCTACTTTGGAGAATGAAGATGCCATGCGGGCAGAGTACCCCCGAATTTTTGAATAAATTTTGGAAATTTTGATTTATGTTTTGTATATGCAGTGAGGACATTGCCAAAATAAGGGGGAGGGGAATGTACTACCCCGGTTTTGAGCCCCCATATTAAATAATGTATTTTTTTAATTTATGAAAGGCCAGAGTGCCCAAACAATCAAAAGAGGCCAAGGTGCCTAGGAAATGTAATATTTTGATCATTATTAATAATTAAATACATCACTTGTTGCAAGGCAAACAAGGACCAGAGTTATAGAGGGATATGATTCCACAAGAGAGGGGGATTGAGGGGATAAGTCATTTTATCATATTTGTTTTACCCATAATTGTTTAATGGAGCAAAGTGGTTACATGATCTTCTTGGTGAAGGCCATGTGGTTCCTGATTGTAAGTAAATATTTAAACCCATCTTGTGGGCTGTTTGTGGGTTCTGGTTCTTCCGTTGGTTCTTCCTATGATTTTTCTTCACTCACCATGATTCATTCATTATTTTCTTTTGTTCACACTCTCCATTCTATTCCCTTTTTCCCTCATTCATTCTTGTTGTTGGAATGGGACCATGGGGGAAAATTATTGAGGAGGAAGCCATTTTTGTTTTGTTGTATTAGTGACTGGTGTGTTCCATCCATGAATTGATACCTACATGCCTAGGAGTCATTGGCATGTACTAAGTGTTATTCACATTTGTGAGTGATGAGAGTCCTAGTGTAGAGATTCTTGACCATATGCACTAGAGCCCTGGAAGGAGGTGGATAGCCTAAGGGCCTGCATGGAAGAGAAGGGGGTCCATTCTCTTGGGTTGTGAAGGTTGGATAGAAGAGAGATGGTGTGTTTGGATTTTTGTGTGTGTTAAGAATCTTGTGAGAGAATGAGTATTGACTGGTTCGGAAAGCTGAGTGACACCCTGGAACCTTCCTTGTGGATTCATATCCCTGGCTCAAGGGTGACATTATTGTTGAAACTTGGAAAAACAGTTTCTACGGTTGGGTGGAACGTCCTTAGTCTATAGTCAGTTGGTAAACCAACTTGATTAATATAAGTTCTCTCTGTCATGTGTTTTCTCTGATGTATATTTATTTCCATTGTGTACGAATTAATATCTTTGAGATGTGTATATTTGATGTGCCTGTTGCTGGTTATTGTTATGCATGGCATGTTTGAGCCTTTTTATACTGTAGCATGAATATTTATTATTGCATGTGATGTTATCATGTTTATTTCATGCTTATTTAATAATTAAAGAGAATCTGAATTCAAATTTCAGTTCGAACATAGTTCTTGAGGTGGTGTTCTCAGCCTGGGGGTGGTTGGGTATGTTATAAAGATGAATGTTGGCCCCGACCACTTATATAAGCTAGAATCAGGGGAGACTGATAGAGATATGGATTAACAACTCCCAGATGTTGATTTGTTTAAAATTGAAGCTATTCTAGACTATATATCTGATATTTCCCTATTCTTTACTATTGGTATCTTCCCCAATGGTTATTCTGCAACACTAAAAAGATATCTGGTGGTTTGTGCAACAAACTACTAGTTGTCTGCAGATCAACTATATAAATTAGGATTGGATAAAATTATTAGAAGGCATGTACTAGATCCTGAACGACCTAAAATCTTGTGGGAGTGCCATAGTGGAATTGTGGTGGGTCATGTAGGAGGGAAGGATATTGTGTAGAAAGTACTTCAAGAAGGATTATGATGGCCTACTATGTTTAAAGATGTTGAAGAATATGCCAGAGCATGTGATGTTTGTCATAGGGTTGGAATTCCATCGTGCAGAGATGAGTTTCCCTTACATCATGTTTGGGCACTATATGCTTTTGAGAAGTGGGTTGTTTACTTCATAGGACCTATTAATATGCCAGAGAAACACTCAAAGGAAATATATATCATTACTACAACAAATTATCTGACTTGCTAGGATGAAGTTGAACTTGTCAGAGATTGTTCCACAAATATAGTGCCAAGGTTTGTATTCAAGAACATTGTCATCTCCCCATTTTGGGATTCCCTTGCTCTGTGGTTAGAGTGGATTTCTGAAGCTTGTCTCAACCAGGTTAGGAGAGTAAAACTATGTCATCAGTGATATCAGAGGGATTTGGAGGATTTTTATGGGGCCTTCTTAGTTTATTTACCACATTTCATCATTAGGATCATTTCTTCATAGTTTGTCCTTGGTTCCATGGCATTCCAACGATTCCCGTAAAACGAGGTTATTATTGGGCATAATTTGATTATTTGCACTAAAATTAGCATTTTGAGCTTATTACTTGGAGAAACACCTTAGTGTAATAGCTTGTTGGAACCGAGACGAAAAAATAGATAGGATGGGATGATGAGAAGTAAATTTCAGTGGTCAGAGAAGTCATAAAGGTGAATTAATAACTTTTGGGGGTTAAAAAGGTGAATTAATAATTAATATGAGAAATAACCTTAGAAAGTCACTTAAATAATTTAAGTGAATGGAAGAAAATAAAAAGTGGGTCTATAAAAGGGGATGAAAGCTCATTCTTCCATTATGGTGATGGATATTTTGAGATTTGGCCTATTGTCTTGGAGAGCTCTTGGAGCTTAGGTTTTTTAGGTTTTTACAGCGAAAACTCGAAGATTATGAGAGTGTAGGTTTTCATATCTTGTCATATTGCTTATTGAAATTTTTGGATATAAACTATGTTAAGAGTTTTCTAAATGTCCAACGTTTCAAGTGGACACTCCGCCCATCGTTAGGAAAATGTTTCGAGTGGACACGCCACCCATCATCAGGGACAAAAGCAACTAAAGATATTTGAAATGAGTGATGATGGGAACTTTATAATGGAGATTTGGAGATAGAGAGCAGTTGAGAAGGGGTAGGTTAAAGGATTAAATTAATAAAATAACCATTATAATAAAATTAAATAATTGTTTAAAGGACAGAGGATGAAAATTTTTAAAATCGAAATCAGGAAAATGGGGTGATATAAGAAATTGAATGTCATGAAAAAATATTAAATAGATGAGAAATTATTTGGATGCAACAAATCGTGCCCAAAACAATTTGTGAAGGCAATTCCTGGTTAAGATTTGGCCTTCGCCACTTGTTGAAAATCGATTTTGTATGTAACCTAACGTGGGTATCATGGTAATATTTAATTTCTCCCTTTCTAAAAGTGTTGTGTGTGTATGGTTGTTTTCAACCCAGTTTGAGTATCCGGTGTGCGGGTTTTTTTTTTCTCCAATTGTGTGATTGATGTAAAATGGGTGTTTTAGAAAACCCAGTGTTCAAAGCCTTCATATAGTTCTAAATTTCCATTGAAAAAATTTATTGGTATGGGTGATTATATGGACATTACATATGGTATGGCCAACATTGACAACCATCTATCTCTACGCTTCCAGTTTAAGTTTATCATCTCTAGGGTTTTAATCCAATATTTTCCTGTATGATGGTCAAACTTTATATGAAGTACAGTGGGAGGGTTTTTTCCCTATTTTTATTTAGGTGATATTACCTTATTTTTCTTAGTATTATTTTCCCTAGAAGCAGTGGTTCTATTGCTCCACAAATTTTAATGTTATTCGGTGATTAATTTAACCTCTAAATTCCAAACCCTAAAAAAATGAAAGATCAAATTGAATCACAATGAACAAAGATGAGACATAATAAAAACCTAACAATAATGATATGATGTAAATGATTAAAAATATGATTATGAACTCTTGGTACTAATTTAATAGTGTTTTTTTCTTAATTGGATTGGTTAGTATTTTGTATTAATTCTAGTGTAATTGTTGTGGGTGATGGCTCAAGAGCATGGTATTTATAGTATACTCCTTGCTAGTTATATTAGTACCATTGGTAATTATTAGTTTAGTTTCTTGAGGGAATTGAAACTCTTACAATAATTTTATCATGTATATATCAAATGGTGGAAATAATTTGGATGAATGTATGAGTTGTGATAACTGGGAGGATTTTGTGGACTTTGGGGGAATTGACTAGGTACTACTAACAATGATATTGACCCTGCTAGTTTGATGAGCCATCGTCATAAGATTTTATTTTATGCAACAATCATACCTTGATTGATATCCTACCTCCTATGATTTGGCTAATTTCCTTGGGATTTGTTGAGTTTTGGTTTGAATGTTGTGTGAACCTAGTGGAAAACCTTGGTGCTTGTGTACTACTCCTTTGTTAATGCACCAAAACTATGCATTTAATATAGCATGTTGGAAATGGGTTTATTAATGTTCACTCCTCACCATTCGATATGATCCAATGGTTGTAGTTGGTTTGATAATTTCAAGTAGATTGAAAAAAATATGACATAAACTAATTAAAGGCTTAAGTGCTCAAGGATGGAATAAACCCTAAAAATATACATAATAAAGATTTTAATTTGATCCTAGGGATGGAGTTCTTGGATTCTATATAAGGAGGGGAAGGAAGGATAATAGAACATCTCTCTTTTGTCTGAAATAAATGGATGACAAGGCTAAGGAATTGCTAGCATAGTACTAGATTGAGGGAACGGGGGTGACATGATACTAAAGAATAAAGTAGCAAGGACTACGGTTGGGTGGAGAGTCGTTTCCCACTCTTCATTGTAGTGGTCAAATCAAGGTATCACTACAATCTCTATTGAGACCTTCATTTTTGATAAAGAGATAAGGACAAAGAAAGCGGTGTACAAAGTCAAAAGCATCTTGTGACAAGTAGAAGATTGAAAATCAACGAAAGATGCAAATACCGCAAGTGGATAAAGGAAATGCAAGGGGCATATTAAAGAATATTGGATTTAGTGAATTGAATTTTTCGAGCCCACACAAGTATAAATAAAAAGGAAATGTAAATGGAAAGGGTTAATGTCACTACTACGGTCAGATGTGGTTCGGTTGATTATTTGTTATCTTGTTGGTTTGGGTTCTTGTTTTCATGTATGGTTATTGTAGGAGTCTCAATTGGTACTGATGTTGCACCTGCAATAATTTTTTAGTATGTAACGAATCTTGAGGAGTTATATCTCTTTGTTGATTAATTGGGTTGGTTTCCATTGATGTCAACCCTTGAATCAAGTATGGTAGAAAATTTTGGTAGCCCCAATAGTATGGTTAAGGGACTTCAGTTTGATTGATGTATAATGGTATGAATTTTGGTATATTTGTAGGTAAGACTATTCTATATGGATAGTACATGTCATGCCATTTCCGGGGATATGTGGAATGCCACATAAATCCTCACGGTTAGAGATTTATGGCCTTGTGAAGTTGGAGAACCCTCATGAGTTATCTAGAAGGTAAAAGAAGTCAAAATTATTCTAGAAGCTCCTAGAAGAAGTTGACTAGTCAAGTGAGTAAAACTAGGATTTAATCATGGCTTAAGTTGTTGCAATAAGAAAATAATTAAAAATAAATTAGTTGCAACTAGAAGTTGAGAATTTACTATTTGTAGCAAAGTGGGTTAGAAGTGGACAAGTGGTTAGAAGTGGGTTAGCCCTAAAATAAGGAAATTGGGTTAAGTTGGTTAGAAGGTAACCCCTTGAGGAAGCTACATGGAAGTATAAATAAGAGAGAAAGGTTCTCCTATTAGCACCTATATTGAGAACATTGAATATATATTATTTTGTAAGGTTTATTGTAGGTACTCATTGATATATTTGAAGTTGTGCAATTTTGAGGTAGCACGAAGGGTTGACGGAAAAAGTTTCAGAATTATAGAAAATACTAAAAAAACCCTAGATTTTTAGGTGTACATGGGATGTAGTGGAGCATGGCATGTATGTACGTGGGATAGCAGTATATAAGGGATGTACATGAAATAAAATCCCTATAAACTTCAGAAGATGAATATGTCAGGTCTCTAGATTCTGAAAGCAAGATCCCAGGAAGGTCTACAATGATCAGGTACATCAGATCTATCTATTGGTTCAAAAGGTATTCCTTATTTCTATGAGTAGTTGGATTTTGTTGTATACATGAGAAATGGTTATGGAGGTTTGAGGATTTTCCCTAGAGAGATTAGTGGTTGCATGGGACCTTCTTTATAAGTCATATCTACAAAAATATAGTGTTGGTATAATCAATATTTATCATTGATATATCTTGGCAGTGTTGAGGCACATCTTGTATTTCTTGGCATTTGGTTAAGGGTTCTTGTGATACATGGTCGAGAGCTTGTATTTGTGAAGTGGTTGATGTATTTAGACGTTGAATATCAAAAAGGGTTTAATGTATAGTTCATGTGAGGGTTATTATACTTGTTCATGATTACACACACTTATATGGCACATGAATAGAGAGAGATATAGATGTTTTGGGTAAAGGATATATATGAGGATGTATGCACAAGGTACAATTACAGAATGGAAATAGTGATAGGTTGCAAGTTGATGTGAAAGAGGCTGCAAAGGGTTAGAATTTTCAAAAGAGAGAAAACCCTAGTTATAAGAAGGCATACATGAGTTGCATAACAGATTGGTCACGTACATACATGGGATATAGTATAGATAGGGAAAAAACATACGCTTGATGCAGAACAAGGAGGTCACATATCTATGATTTTTGGTTGGTACAGGATCATTTTAGGTACATGTTAATTACAAGGAAGTGGTACAGGTTGGCTATAGGTCAGTGGTACAAGTTGGTATAGGTTTACAGTGGTATATCTCAAAGTGATAGTGTGGCAGTGGTTTCTTCATTTGACACTTATATTTCAGGGCGACGGGAAGGGGCAAGGATAGGTGGTTGTAGCCACCTTCCGGTTGTAGCCGGAGAACATAGGGTGTTGTAGCCTCTTTCTGGTTGTAGCCAGAGAATTGGGGAATTGTAGCTTCCCTCAGGTTGTATCCTGAAAAATATAGGGGGTCGGAGCCTCCTTCTAGTTGCAGCTGGAGAATAAAGGAAGTTGGTACTTCCAATGAATGTAATTCTTAAATACATATAAGAAAAAACATTATGTGGTTTTCTCCGGCATTGGGTTTCCACGTAAAAATACTGGTGTACTATGTATGTGTATGATTGTTCATTTGTTCATGGTTTATTTACTCTACACTTATTGGATGATAATGCTATATTGATCACAAAGATAAATAACACTTTCATACTATTGTTAAAAAGGTTTTAAAAGATACATTATTGATTCA